>LOJH01051606.1:0-12485 GCA_001685095.1 Ellobius talpinus
TCAATTTGGCAGACACCAAATACCAAGCCAATTTGTCAGACACCACATCCAAAACAAAGAGGAAGAGAGGAAAAACAAATACACATTCCAATTTCATCTGGCACAGAAATCATATCAAAACTCTGCCTATGTCCTACTAGTCCCGCAACATTTCCCAGACATGAGTTAAATTTTAAAAAGAAAGAAAAATCTGTAATTGTCCTCCGTATCAATCTTCTCAGGCATATGAGTTTATAAGTTCTGAGGGTCTGGGCAACCTGAGAACAGCCCAGCCCTGTCTCTGAAACTAGGACACAGCAGCCAGTAAGAGGCTAACTGAGTAGCAAATTCTGCTGCCCTGGGCAGATTACTAGGTCCCTCTAGGTTCCCAACCCTCCCCGATTCTGATGCCTGTCTGTCACAGGGAAATCTCAGCACAGGGAACAGAAGGAGACCTCTGGGCTCCCTCCTAGCTCCACGCCCACTCCTCCCATCTACGTGGGCGCCCCCAGAGCCCCGCCCCACAGCCCCACCGCAGCGGAGCTTACCCCGGGATCCTAGGTTCAGGCGGGCAGCAAGTTGAACCAAGGGGAGGAAGAGCAGGTCTCTAATACCGGCAGGGCGGGGTGGTGTGAGTCAGGAAGCCCCTAGTGGGAGCGGGGGATGGGGGGCGACAGAGGTGGCTGTGGGCTGTCGAGGTGAGAAGGAAAAGCTGGAGGGCGGAGGCGAGATAGTCTCTGCTCTTTGATCATAATCTGCAGTAGGGACCAGCAGCTAGCTTCAGGCGGGTCTAGTATTGGTTGCTCTGACTATACAAGCTATGAAAAAACAAGGAATTGAACTAAACCAGGAAGGAGCTTTGAAGACGGTGTCCACTTGGGGAAAAATGTGCCAGTTCTTAATGCGAATAAATTAGGTAGTATTGAGCAGGAATTTTAAAAGAGGGGAGGAGGCTTTTAGGATTATGGCAAGATGTCAACGCCTTCCCAGCATGCACAAAACAGAAGCCACCATGGTCAATGCTGAGTCAGACTCCACTACTCTTCGAGCCCTCAGGTATTGACATTTTATGTAAATGGCACTGGAAACTCTGACACCTCACATCTCTCCCAGGGAGCAAGATGACCTGGTGGGGAGATTGCTGGTCAGGTATAAAAGACTGGTTAATTCTGGAAACCTCAGATCCTTTTCTGCCTCCTTCACCCTCACACTAAGTCAAGGATTCCCAACATTGACCTTGCTAACTTCTGAGCTAGATGTTCCCTGCCTGTGGAGCCTGCCACACCTTATAGAATGTTTAGCAGCCCCCTGCCCCCTCTAAATGTCAGCAGCAAACCAGGCCGCCCCACCAGTTGTGAGATTTCCCTCTTGTTTGAAAACACCAAGGAATGCGCCCGTTATTCTACTCCCCTTAGCCTTTTCAGTCTTTCCTCCACAGCTTTATTGCTTCTGGCTTATTCTTCCAGTCCACCCTTTGCAAAACTACAGTGTGTATTGTCTATGTACAGGTGTATATTAGTGTTCTCTAAATAATTCTAATTTCCTACGTATCATAGAAAGGTAGCATTTTTCTGTTCTCTACCCCATATCTACAAGCTGCTATTTAAAACGTTTTGGTGGTCTCTCTAAAATATTGCACAGAACTCTCTTATTGCCTTTCCTAGCTTTCCCTGTGTTTCTTGGTGTGCATTTTGATTGATGCTTACATTTTAGATCATTTCAAATGTTATCATAGCTAACATGTAGCCAAGTTCCCATCAATGTTGATTCACACAATCATCCAAGTGTGTGTCAATGTGTGCATTCCAATTAAGTGAGCCAAGAGAAAGAAAAATATCCTGGAAGGAATTTGAATTCCTAAAAAAGATAATTGGCATACAAAGACAAATACACAGGTCTTTTGGTTAGTTATGGAATTCCCCTCCATTGGGTCAGTAACTGATGGAGAGTCTCTGATAGTTGCAACCCCAGCCAGTCTACCAAACTTACCTAAGTACTTCCTGGTTAAAAGAAAAAAAAATCCATTCTTTTATTGTTTTGTTTTGAAATAAAGGCCCGCTATATAGACTAGAATAGCCTCAAACTCTGACCTCCTGCCTCTGTCTCCCCGTTGTTGACACTACAGTCATGAGCCATCATGGCCACCTGTAAAATCTAGCGTTTACAAGAATTTTTGTTAGCTAACCAGAATCCCCCTTCCCTTTCAACATCTAATCAGTCTTGATAGCTAATCAGCCACCATGTCTTGCCAGACAGTATCTGGTCACCCTGGCCCATCACCTCTGGGGTTTGCTCCTAGTAATTTTCACCTACCGTCTCCTGCCTGCTCTTCAGCTATGGATTACATGCTGTACTGAGAACTGAGCCACAATCTCTGTCTCCTGCCACGCTACCCCCATTGTTGATCCTCATTCTCCTTAGTAACAGTTTTCATGTTACAAGTCTCTCAGAATAATTAAGGACAGAATACTGTGTCTTCTCTAATAATTTACCAGAATGTTTTGGTTGGTTGGTTTCTCAGTTTTTCTTTTGGTTTTCAGATTGCTATCTCTCATTGTTTCTCTGTCTCTGTCTTTGTCTCTCCCCCNGGCTTTCTGGATCTTTCTCTGTGTGGTCCCCCTCCCCCATGTGTATGTATGTTACAAGGACTCACAAAGCCCAGGATGGTCTCAAGTAGCCCTAGCTGGGTATGACCTTGGACCTCTGATCTATCTGCCTCTGTCTCCCATGTGCAGGAGTTACAGGCCTGTAAACGAGGAAACACAGAGCTGAGGGAAGGACAGCATGAGATCCAGAAACCATGTGGTATCTATGTACACAGACAAGACAGAGTTCCTCTGTCTCAGTTGCTACTAACGTGAATCCAACTGCTGCTTTCTAAAGCCCAGGACAAGACCCAGCTTGAAAGCAGTGGTCCACACACGGACTAGGGTACAGTGGCACAGCTTGATCACAATCCCATCTCTCCTACATTACGTTTCCTCTGCTCTCTGGCAGCGGCTGCTCTGTGGTAGTGCTCTATGACTGTGGTCTGTGGCAGTGATCGGTGGATGGCCTGGGTGAGCTCTGTCTTCCTGCCTGAGAGGCTGAGCAGTCTGCAGTCTCCCATCTGGCCTCACCACGTTAGCCGTGCTCACAGGAAGCCGCACAAGCTTCTTCTTCAGCTCAGTATCAAATGACTTTTGCTATATACCATGAGCACACAGCTGACTTCCAAGCAAATATTGATGTGAGGTCCCCTCACTGAGAGCTTCACATTGGATCCCAGGGCGTCTCGTCTTTGCCCTCTACAACACAAGTGCCCTTTGAATAGCTGTCTAAGGAGTATGCGTGGGAAGACAGCTAGAGCCTGGGCTCTACAGGCCTCCCCATTTCCCAAGAGGAGGAGGGGCCTATGCTTCAAGGCAGAGCTGGCTTTAGAGTAATTCTGCTCTTCTTTCTTCAAGGACAGATAACTGATGGTCTCTGACCTTCTTTGTGATGAACATGTAGTTATCTGTGGAAGGAATTGGCCAAGAGACGCCACAAAATAAGACATGAAAACCAACAGGAGGCAGTAGTCACTCTAGCTGAACCCAAGATATTGTGGCCAGGTCCAAAGGAAATTCCAAATTTCCCCAGATTCCAAAAGGCTGAAGGAACAGATGGCTATCTGTGGTACCTATTAGCATACCAAAGTACATGCTGGCCTCTCAGTATCTTAAGTACCTGTTCCACATTTCAAAGTGCATGCTGGCTATTCTCAGCTGTTTTCCCTTCCCTCTTACCCTAAATTCTCTCCAGCTCAGGAGCGTCCCTTACTCCAGTCACTTACCCTCCTTAATTTCAGCTATGCTCTCTTTTACACACCTTCTCTCTGCCTTTCTCTCCCTCCCTCCACCCCTGACTCTCCTGCACTCTCCCTCTCTCTGTCTTTGTCTGGGCTTTGCTCCTGTTTCTCACATGGCTAGGTGTCCAGTCTGGTGTCCATGTTCAGTATATACTTTATTTCTCCCTCTGGCCTCTTCTGGATGTCACTGGCTCTTCTCTTTCTCATATCTGCAATAAAAAAGCCTTCCCTTCATCTATACTAAGGAGAACAGGTCCTCTGTACAGCAGAGACTTGGGGGCTCCAGTAGTGCAATTGACTAGTGTGAGGTACTTATACAGCAGAAACTCAGTGAAACAGAATACACGGAGCACTGCATGGTGCTGGTTCTGCTGTATCAGTTGAGGGACTTGCTGCCAGCCTTGCAGGATGTCCCGCTCTCGAACTCCAAAAGGCCCTTAGTTGTTGTCTCAAGCCTGCAGTTACCTTGGATTCCAGAAACAACAAGATGGCTAAACATCTTCATGACAAGTGACGAAAACCACCCCGGACCAATCTTGTGCTTCAGAAGCCAGAGCACTCAATTCTCTATGGCTCTGAGGCTGCACCTGGAGCTGAAACAGATGCTGCATGCCTAAAGCAATGAGAGCTTCCTCAAGGCAACTTTCAGAAGCAGACTGGAAATAAAGAGCAACTAGACTCACCCAGACCAGAACTGATAAACTATGTGGCCCTCTCAACCTCCTGTTTAAATGGGGATCATGTCAGTCCCCTGAAGGGGAACTTGAGGTCACTGGAGCCCCTTTTCTGTTCCTCTCCCCTGCTTCGATTAGTTAAATCTCGGTTTCTCTGTGTTTCACCATGACTGTGTCTTCCTTAGTTCTCTTTTTATAACTCTTAAACCTGGGCTATTTGTCAAAACACTCCAGTAACATCCACCTGCGTCAGCCCCATCTATCACCTTGAGCTGGGACTCGAAAAGCACACTGTGTGTGTTTGTCTATCTGTCTGTCTGTCATCTGTTGATTCTGAGGGAAGAAGCTAGTCCCAATTTCCTTCAAACTTGCTACTATCTGGCCAGCTGAGGGACAATTTCAGGCAGTATGTCTGCAAGTGGTTCCATCCTGGAATCCACAGTGAAGGTACCAAAGTAAAAACGAGCCAAGTGTCTGAAGAATTTCAAGGACATCATAATCAATGGACTGTCAATGATGTGCTTTTGAAATACACAAATGTACACATTCACATACAGCAACACATACATGTCCATGCACACACAGAGACACAAACACGTCCAATACACATAAACATATTCCTACACCCACATTCTCTTACACATACACCAGTGCAGATTTAAACATGACTCACCTGAGTCGGGAAGCCCTCACTCGCAAAGTCAACAAATTTAAATTTACTGGTGTAACTATGATCTCAATTTTACTTGGTTCTCTTTACATGGGCCTCTTTTATTCCTGCCATCTTCTGTTGGGTCCAGTGCCTAAATAACATTGCTTGGCCCCTATCTTTTAAGTTTCTTCCCTTTCTCAAGTATGAGGTAAGACTAGAGACTGAGCACAGGCAGCTAGAACTGACTTTCAACAGTTACTAAGTGACACTGTTAGTCCCACCAATTGAGACTAAGACCACTACCACATTTAAAGCCAATTTTTCAGGGAGCTTTACTTAAATACTGGCCAGATAGATGGGCTCTGGCCAGGTCCATATCTAGGCTCCTGGGAAATAATCCAGAATCAAGTATGGCAAGGGCTTAACAAGGAAAACCTATAATGCATTGTATTCCCCATCAGGGCCCAGCATACATCCTAACATACCTCCAGCCTATACCCAATCAAGGGCAAGCGTACATCCTGACTTATTTCCTGCCTGGAAACCTCCTAGTCACACGTGATCAAGAGAGGTCCAACAAACTTGTCTAGGGAAGTGAAAAACATGTGGTTTGTTATCTCCCATAAATAATGGCCACCAGCATTTCAGGAACTATCTGTCCCTGAGCAAGAGACTTGCAGATCAGAGACATTTTGTTTTATGGGTCTCTTAGTCATAGTAATTAAAACTTAAAATGTAACTTTGGCTCTCACAATAGCAGATATATTTTAAACATTTTTGTTTCCAGAATGAACTGTTTGTTATGAGTTATGGAGTTAAAGACCACCAGGAAAGGACTACAGACTCAATTCAAATTATAATTAGATGAATTTATTAATACTGCAAGCAGGTGGAAAGCCTTAAGGCCAAATCGAAGGGTGGGCGCCCAGAAGGGGCTGCGGGAGATCATGACCATCTCTTTTCTGTGGAACTGGCAGCTGCATTAAGAGACTACTTCACTCCCCTTGGCTACAGGAGGAGCTGCCTCTCTCTGCACAGTGATAAAACTGTCCTTTCCCCCTGCATACAGTGATAAAGGGAGCTGACCCCTCTCTCTGTACACAGTGTAAAGAAGCTGTGCCCTTCTCCCCTGCACATAGGGATAAAGGAGCTAAAGGGGATGTCTCATGCACTGCTGCGCAGCCAAAAGCAGGATTACAGAAGCCTAAGAAAGGGGTTAATTATCTTGCAGGAGGTACATCATTCTGGGGGGGAGTTCATCTTTCAGGAGTTTAGGTTAAAGGTCCATGGCCACTAAGAGACTGCTTGGTACAGTGAGATTTCTTAGCAATCACAATGTGTAGGGAACAGTTGTGAAATTTTACTGTGATTATTTTTCTTGGTTTATGTTTTCACCCATTGTGGGAAACTTAACAGAATGTTCCTTGTAGGGCTATTTTTCTATACTCCGAAAGTGACTTTGATCTTTTAGACATCAATATTTTGTAAAATGTGAGGTACTCCCTTAATAAATAATAGATAAATAAATCCTATTTTAGGAGGGATCGGTGGATTCCCATCTTGGTGAGTGAAAAGCCAATGAAACAATGTTAAGAAAGAGAAATCAGAGAAACCCTCAATGCCTACAGCAAGGGCAGCGCAGGAGACACATCCAAGGCCCTGTTCTTCAGAGAACCTATGCAGCTCTGAATGGGAAAGTGTCTACGGTGTGGGCACATTCCCAAGCACGCTCGGTACAGGGGTTATATTCCTAAATATGTTCGGCTGAAGGCCATAACATAAGCAAGAGAGATGATGGACACAACGTAGGGCATTCTTTGCTCAAGGTGATAGAATACACTATTGAAAGGTTAAAATGTCAGATAGGAATACCTCTAATTACGTTCAATAAGCATACTGTTTTATTTGAAAATAGATAAAAGGACACTTTGATGGCACATTTATGTAAAACTTTGCCCCTGACTGTGCTGGCTTTGCCTAGCCGCTAACAGTAAACCTCTTATACTCACATCATAAGAGTTTCCTCGCAATGTGTCCCGAGGGATCTAAAATGCCTTCCAGGATGTCAGGGAGACCAGCTTCCCATGACAGGGAACTTTGTGGTTCACTGGTAATCAATCTGAAAGATAAAAAAAAATCAGATGATGCTCTTTGTACTTATAAAAGGGAAAACTGCATTCTGGGCATCATTTCATAATTTCCCAGTTTATATATATATCATTTTATTATATTTATTATATCTTATATTATGTAGATATTTAATATAAAACATATCTCTATATGTAATGTGACTCTGAAGAATCACACATAATGCATGTTAAGCAAGCACTCTACCACAGAAGTACATCAGTTTTTTTGAGACAAGGTCTCACTCTGTGTTCCAGGTTAGCCTTGGACTTAAAATTCTGTTGTCTTTTCTGGTTTCTTGAGTGCTGGGATTACAGGTGTGCAACAAGATATTGCTTTGGAACATATACATGTTGTTTGGCAAATGTATGTATGTGATGGGTAGGAGAAACAGAGGGAGGGAGGAGAGGGGGGGAAAGGGAGAGGGGAGAAAAAGACTGAGACTACCATCATAGACAAAAACAGTTTTTAGGGTTATGAGTAAAATTTTTCTATTTTCCAAAATGTCCTCAACAGGTATTTGCCCAGTGAGGGTATTGCTGGGTCATATGGTAGGTAGTTCTATCTTTAATTTTTTGTACACCTAACTGAGTTATTTCCGTGATAGCTGTACTACTTTGTACTCTCATCAGTGGTAAAGAAAGGTTCTTCTTTCCTTGTCTCTCCACCAGCATTTGTTGTTAGATTTCTCCTTTAATTCTCTTTCACAAGTTGGAAGCTTAGCTGGGCGGGTCCTGCCCTGAGGACACCATTTCCTTTATTGCATTTTGAATCAGACCTTTCTTTAAATTTTTCATTTCTGGGAGCACAGTGATGGGAGCCAACATGTAATGTTCTGGTTCTCCTTTTCTCTGCAGTCAGTAAATTTCATATTTCTCTTTGACCTGCTTGTTCCTTGTCAAAGGAAATCCACATAAGAGTGATGTTTAATAACCATGTGACACAGCCAGCATAGGCTGTCTTGAAATCTCCTCTGCCAATGACATTCTTCTGTCATTTAGCCTCTGGCAGAGTCTTAAGACAAGAACAAAAACACTTTTCTTTTTGCCAAAATATCACAAGCATGGTCTCCAGGACCCTTGTCAATCTATATTCCTTCTGAAACCTCTTTAGGTGAGCCTCCATAGCCAAAATTTGCTCTCAGCACCACTGTCTTCCATGTTCTTACTAAGATGACCAGTTGAATCCTACTTAAAACATTCTACTGCTTTCCAAGTCCAAAGTCTCAAAGATTTTCCTATTTCTTCAACAAACAGCATGGATAGCCCTATCAGCAATATCCCAGTCCCTGGCACCAACTTCTGTCTTAGTTACTCTCCTATTGCTGTGAAGAGAGCCAAAACAAAGGTAACTTGTCTGAGTTTTCTGTCTTGCCAGGTTTCTGCAGTCATTAAGTCCCAAAGAAATCATGCAAAGGTCTATATTAGTTATAAACTGATTGGCCTAGTAGCTGAGACTTCTTATTAATGCTTATAACTTATATTTGCCCATTATTCTTGTCTATGTTAGCCACATGGCTCGGTACCTTATGTAGTGAGGCAGTCACATCTTGCTTCTTCTGTGGCTAGGTCACGATTGCAGACTGTTCTTCCCTCTTCCCAGCATTCCCATTGCCCCGCCTCTACTTCCTGCCTGGTCGCCCCACCTATACTTCCTGCCTAGCTACTGGCCAATCAGTATTTTATTAAAATAATACAAGTGACAGGATAAAAGACCATTGTCCCACAGCAGTAACTTACAGAAAAAAAAATACTAAATTGGGGGCTTGCTTACAGATTCAGAGGGTTAGTTCATGAGTATCAGGGTGAGGAACCTGGCAGCAGACAGGTGAGCATGGTGCTGGAGAAGAAGATGAGAGCTCACAACTGATTCACAAGGTGCAGGCAGGGAGAAATTTTTAGTTAGGGTTTCTATTGATATGAAGAGACACCATAACCATGGCAACTCTTTTAAAGGAAAACATTTAATCACTGGGGACTGACTCACAGCTCAGATATTTAGTCTGTTATCATCATGGTGGGAAGCATTATGGTATGCAGATAAACATGGTCCTAAAGAGGCAGATGAGAGTTCTATATCTGGACTGGCAAGCAGCAGGAAGAGAGCGTGACACTGGGCCTGGCTTGAGCATCTGAAACCTCAAAACCCACCCACAGTGACATTCTTCGTCCAACAAGGACACACCTCCTAATAATGCTATTCCATATGGGCCTATGGTGGCCATTTTCATTCAGACCACCAAAGAGAGAGAAAGACTGGGCCTAGCATGGAGTTTTGAAACCACAAAGCTCAACCCAAGTGATATACCTCTTCCAACAGTTCTACACCTACTCCAAAAGTCATACCTCCTAATTCTTCCCTAAGAGTTTTACTAACTGGAGACCAAACAATCAAACATATGAGCATATGGGGTCATTTTCATTCAAACCACCACATATGCCATACAAGTACAACAGAAGTTTATTCTGTTATAAAGACAAATGAATATTGCCAAAACATCAACAGATCTCAAAAGCACCATATTAAGCAAGATGACCCAGTCTCAGAAGAGCAGAAACATATCCCTTCTCATATGATGATCCTAGCTTGAAACATAAATGTTTATGTATATAAATAGATTTAAATGTGGGCAAATCCAAAAAAACAAAAGTGACACAAAAAAAGAGATAAAGAGACAGATTTTAAAAAAAAGAGTGCTGAGGAGGTGGGGTCTCAAGGACATTTGTAAAGAGGAAGCATAAAGGAAACTGGAGGGAACTTTTAAGAAGAAAGGGTGAGAGACATGGGGAGAAAAGGAGGAGGTGAACATACTAAAACATACTTTGCTGAAATAATGATATGTAATGCAGTGTATTCACCCTGATGCAATAGAATGCATTGCATGCTAATTTAAAAAGAAAACTGGGGTGGGGAGTGTAGGAAGTCAAATAATAACATGTGTAGGAAAGAATGTCTCCATGAAAATGTGAAATGGTACATTGGCCTTAGAAACTGGTCTAAGAGGCCCTTAAAATGTTAAACATGGAGTTGCCTTGGTATCCAACTGTCCTGGCTAATTCTAGGTTAATTTGACACAAGCTAGAATTATCAAAAAGGAGAAATGTCAGTTGAGGAAATGTCTCCATAAGATCTGACTGCATTTTCTAAATTAGTTATTGATAAGGGAGGGCTCAGTCCGTTGTGAGCGGTGCCATCCCTGAGCTAGTGCTCCTGGGTTCCGTAAGAAAACAGGCTGAGCAAGCCATGGGGAGCAAACTAGTAAGCAGCACCCCTCCATGGCCTCTGCATCAGCTCCTTCCTCCAGGTTCCTGACCTTTCTGTGTTCCTGTTCTGATTTCCTTCACCGATGAACTGTGACGTGGAGCATATGCTAAATAAACCCTTTCATTTCCAAGTTGATTTGGTCCAGGTGTTTCATCACAGCAATAGTAACCCTGGTTAAAGCACCAACAATTCAAGTTTAGGTATGTATTAAAGAGAACGGAAAATATTTATCCTCACCAAAACATGTGCACAATGTTCATGGCAGCATTATTCATTAGTAACCAAAACATGGAAACACTGTAAGTACCTACAACCTATTGACAGAATTAAAAATTCCTGGTTCTTTAAAAAAGATCAGGGAGAAAAGAAGGCAGGAGAACAAAGGGGAGGAGCAATTGTGGGGTTTTTTTGTTTGTTTGTTTTTTCTGGTAATAAGAGAGACTTTTTGGAGAACTCTTGCTCAGACCATTCATGGCCTGTCATTTCCTGTCAGACAGCTGTGTGGTGTCATTAGCTTGGAAGCTGGAGGAAAAGTCTAGGTTGTGAACCTTGATTCACAGTTTTAGGAGAAGAGATTCCTCAGATTATCAGCACATCTGCGTGCAGAGCTGAGCAGAAGTCTCTACTCAAAGGTTAAGGCAGGAATGGTTTCAGATACAACGTGATGACCAAGCTTTTTCATCCATTCCAGTCACCAATTAGATAACTGAATGTCACAGAAGAGTCAATGTTTTCAATACAACAGGAAACCATGTCCCCAAAACCCATATGACTGAAGTGTTCTCTACAGAAAAGCTATTGGAAGGGTAGTAATGTATTGTCTAGCTGTGTCACCTCTAAACTGAGTGAGTTTTAAGTCCGTTAGAATGTGTGAAGAGAGAGGTCTATTTCGTTTTTTCCCCTCAATAATAATACTAGCTACATCAGGCAGAAAAAACTAGACAGCAGTAGGAGTTATGCCATTCTTGGGAATGTGGGTGGCTCTATACCAATCCATGGGCTCCAACCCTGATTTTATCAGTAGGTTGCTACCTGTAAATTCCAAAGCAGGCTTAACTTTGTCTATTAACTTCACAGTGTTAGTCAGCTCTCCATGCCTACAAGGAAACACTCCAGCTAATCGACTTATAAAGTGACATTGCTTATTTGGCACGACTTTGGAGGTTTCACGCTAAGGTTCACTGGCCTCAATTACTTCTGAACCTGTCACAGCATGATATATCATGGCAGGGAAGTTATAGCACAGGAAACTGCTTAGCTCCTGGAAGCCAGAAAATGACCAAGAGGAATATCAGGTGGCTTTAGGAAGTACAGGGTAGTAACCCTTTAATAGAAGGAACTTTGTTTACATAAATGTTTACTTCTTGAAAAGGAGATTGCAGAAGAATGTGACATGAGGTATCACTATTCTGCCTTAAGTAATACCTAGTTATACTTTCTTTCTCTATCTTTCATTCTCTCTATACCAGGATGAGTCTGTCCATCTATCATCTGCACCCAAGCCCCTTCTCCTTTACATTCACTGTCTCACCCCAGTAGGGTCTCATGGCTGGGCTGCTGACAAGTCTCTCTTATTCAGTCAGTATCTGAATCAATGATCTGAATGCTGTTGCCTGCATTCATTTATCATTTTCTTCTACATATTGTTTTCTTTGCTCTGTTTTTGATTCTAGCATGTCCCTTTTCTATGACTCAAGAATTCATACTTCAGACAGATCAAGTCTTACAAATAAAATTCTATTTGTGCAACTGAAGTTTAAATTTTAAATATCTTTTTACCTAGATATTGGCATGTAGAATTCCTTAGTACAGAAAAACCCTTTCATTGTCCAATATGTAAGGCTGAAATAATTCTTGCCAGGCAATACACAGATGTGTTTGTAAGATTGGTGCACTTATTGGGAGATTCTGTGGTGTGGGAGAATTGTCTTTATTCTGTCAATCATGTATTTTAATAAAA
>LOJH01051607.1:0-12485 GCA_001685095.1 Ellobius talpinus
ACTTCAAGAACTATGTTGAAGAGATATGGTGAGAGTGGACAGCCTTGTCTTGTCTTTGTTTTTAAACTGCCTATTTATGTCCATGTTAGTTTTGGAAAATATTTATGTATCTCTTACATAGTCTATTCCTTGTTAATAGATCTTAAGATGATTTTTTCTTGTGTAACATTTGTTATTAATATTTTTTATTCTTTTATCTTTTATATTATTATATTTTTAAATATTTGTCATGCTACACATTTTATAAATGCTTACATTTGTTTATAAAAGTGGCCTTTGGTGTTTCTTTATAAATATCTGTAGTTTTGTACTAGATTTTTTATGAATTTTGGCATATGGAAGATGAAAGGTTTAATTTCATTTATTCAAATGCACAAATATTGACTCCAGATTATTTGCTAAACAACTCATTGTTTTCATTCCTGATGCATGGAGACACTTTAATCATATAATAGACTTCCATTAAATCAATTCACTTTTCTAAATCCTTTAGCTTTTCTTTTATGGAAAGTAGTTTTACTTCATACAATATTTTCTGATCATGTTCCCATTTTAAGAGTGTTTCACAGTTTCAGTACCTTGTTTTTTAATAAAACCACTTTTGGTATTTAAATATATGAAGTATCCAGTGAATCTTGGCCAAAGTGTCTTGTAATAGGGTATTTTCATTTTCTTGGCTGGAATTTGACTTTGTACATCTTGCAGTTGTAAATACCTTGTTCCTGGGTCAGAGAGTGTGAATGCTGTTGGCACAACAGCGCAGGAGAATTGTATTTGATCCTCTGCCCTGCCCACCCTATGGAGAGTGGTATGGTTTGGAGCTGTAATGTTGGTGTGAACATAGTGGGCTTTGGTCAATTTGAGAAATACCCTGCTTGTGAAAGTCATACTTTTAATGCAAGTAGCAAGCTAATTTTCTCTTTTTACCATAGAGATGACTTTATGGCTGCCAACTGTCAACATAACCCTGGCATTGCCAGGGTAATGAGAAACCAGGGTCTTGCATTGCTTATGTACACTGCAAAGTATATAGGATTATATTACGAACTGCTATCTAATATAACAAACACTACTCAAATGAAGCTAAATACTGAACTGTAGTCCTAAAGACAGATGAAAATGAGAAGTACGTTGTCTTTGATTGACATCAGTCATTGAGCCGAGAGTAGGTGTCATAAACACTCTTATACTTGGGTTTTGCTCTTACCCAACCACTTCAGCTTTCAGTGTTAATGGTAAAAAAATAGGATCATGGAAAATATGTAAAATGTTGGTGCCTGAAGGAAAGTAGTTGATTCTATACTAAATATTTTATTCATTCATTACTAAAATTTTTCTACATTTATTTTATCTTCATAAAAAATCCTTGCTTTATGAAAGTTATAAACAAAATTAAGTATCAAAATTTGTGAAGCTCATGGTATCATATTCAAGTATGAACCCCTCTAGCAGAAAATACATACTGTAAGATTTAATGTATATTCTCTTACCTCATTGAATGGGCTATATATTCTCACATACATATGTGCTTTGAAATCAATTTAGTAACATTTATTATGGACCAGCATTTGTGGGCATTACTGAAATTATTTGCCACATTATAGAAATATACCTAATCTAATGACAAAAAATATTTTTGTCTTAAATATTAATAATCTGTAGTTGATGGAAGTAATAGGCCAATGATGGTTATAAAGGTTATCCTTTTTTAAAATTGAAAATAGATTCTTTTCCTGCAATATATTCTGATTATGGTTTCAAATTGTGTAGCTCCCTCCAGCTCTTCCTCACTTCCCCACCTACCTAAATCACACCCATTATTTCTCTCATGAGAATATTAACAGAATCTAATATAATAAAATAATAATTATGATGAAGATAAATAATGATAAATAAACAAAGCAGAATAGGGTAAAAAGAAATGCAGAGGTCTTCTTTTTAATTTTTGGAATTATATTTATATTCATTTTGAATGTTTTTCAGGTTTTCAAATAACTTTTATATTTTCCAGTTATTTCTAGCTTACTATTTTAAAATTGAAAACTGAAGACTTATAGTCATAAGTTTATGTGTGGAATGATGTTTTTGACATATCACATCACACTTCCTTCACCAGCCCAGAGTAATAGCAGTTTTTCTTTTGTTCTTGCTAAACATAGGAGCGCTCTAGCAGAATCACACCCCAAGGCAATGCTGGGTAGAGCGTCCTGTTGATAGTGTGCCTTTACACCGGCTGCACAGAGAGAATACCTGCTAATAAGTTTGTGTTTTCTCAGGTCTTATGACACTAGTCTTCTAATGTTCATTACCTGACACATATTCATTATTTCAACTACATTATGCAATACATGAGTTTAAGAAAACAATACCCTTTCTAAAATAACATTCATGCAAAATTGATTATGTAAAATTTTGTAACGTTTGAGTCCCATATAATGGACTTACAATAGTCTGAAGGGCTGCAATGTCATCTGAGTCATGAAAACAAACAAATGTTCATGTTTTGAGACTACTTTTGAAAAAAATCCTCTATTTCAAAATTTCACTCATTTATCAGGTGAAAGGCCACCCATAGCCAATGTTCTTGTGATAATCAAATGCAAGGTACACATGCTTATTAATATTCCAAATAAAACCAGATAGTATGCATGGTGAATAAATTACCACTACTTTGTCTTTATGGAAAATGAAATTTATAGACATGTAGTCTCAGGAGATGTGAAAAAAAAGCATAGTCCTAGAATTAACAAAGTTTGAAAATGTTTTCAGTTTAATCCAATTTAGGGACATGGATTGTATACATATATACAACTTACTGCTATCTGTGGTCTTGCAAAAAGGATATATTTTTAACCAAATATATCACATTTTGAAATTTTATTTGGCATAATTCATTTTCTGGAAGACACTCATTGGGAGATGCTGAGGCAGAGATATATTTCTGATACGTTTGCCAGTCTGGGAAAACAGATTCTCTTTAGTTATCACCCCATGTGCAATAAAACCATGAATGTTTCAAAACAGGAACAAAATGAATGAAGGGAAACTTCTTGATTAGATCAGCCACATTGTCCAAAATTGTTGTACGTATACAGTATAGAAGGAGCAAAAACTCTTCCTCCGACTCATGCTCTATCGTCTCACAGAAGCTTACCCTCTACATCCTATATTGTTCCCTTATCATCTTTTGCTGTTGTATTGATAGTTTAAATTCTCATGAATAACTCTAAGAAAATATGGCATAATGGTCAAAGACTCATCATCTTGATCTTAAACTGGATTCTGTTTATTGACCTCTTGAACAATGTTGAGTGAGTCACTGCTCTGTGGGAATCTTCAGGAAGGCAATGTGATCCTCTTTGATTGTGGTGTATGGCTCGAACACATAATGACCCTCCATAAACATTTTTAAATTAGTGAAAATACAATCAACCATGACTTCAGAGTGTATCTGTAAGCACAGAATCACCTAAATACTTTTTGTATAGGCACCAGTAGCATTGACTGGACAAATAGCATATTTAGGTGTTAAATGTTGAAAACCTCATTTTCATATTCCTAATATTCTTTCCTTTACATCCAGCTTCATAAATTGTGTCATTCATGGACACTCTCTTAGACACATCATACTGACATTTCATATCCCTGTGCACTAGATTGAATTGGTAATCTTTCCTGTGTCTCCTGAAATATAGTGTGACTCAGAAGTAATTTCTTTCATATCTCAACAACTATTCCTGCTAAAGATGACCTCACTGTGCTGTTCCCTCCTTTTCCTAGCATATTACCCTCTATGCTTACTATTATCTTGGTTACAGTAGTCAGCATTCAATACTTTACCTGGAAAAGTAAGTACAGACCTTCATGTCTCATTGCTCCCTCCTGCAAATTTTGATTATCATGTTATACTGAATCTCTTAAGTTGTTTCATCGTATTTCTTCATGGAGTACTGTACATAATGATTTATAGTGGTATACATTTTAATGTTCTATGCCTCTCTACATGTTCCTAATGCTTTCTTGCTTCCTATTGACCTTTTCAAATTCATCTCAAATTTTACTTCCCTTGTTGCATGTTTCTTGCTTCTTTATAACATATCCAGTTCTTGTAAGTTGATGATAATGTTCTTTCTGTTTCTGTGAACTCACAAGAATGTGAAACCTAGGATATTTGGGTTAGTTTCTTGGGTACTATCAAAATCTATGTACATGATAAGTGAGCAATGTACATTTGTTTGATAAAGGAAATTCATGAGCATTTTTGGTAAATAGAACATAGATTCAGCTTCATACTTTATGTTAATACCATTACAGCCATAATTAGAAGCATGACTTGCTTATTTGACCTTATATTGACTACAAGGGTTTTTTTTACACTTTGTTAGTTGTTTGTTTGTTAACACATTTTGGGACATGCCATGACTCATTTGAGATCAGAGGACAACTTGAAGAATTTGATCTTCTCCTTCAAATATGTGGGTCCTGGAACTCAGGCTCAGTTTATCAGGCTTGGTGGCAAGTACCTTTACCCACCGAGCTATCTTACAGGCCTGACTACAAGGATCCTCAAAGCATTAGTGAAGTTGTTAGTAGCAACATGCATCTGTCAATATTTATTTTTAAGACTTGAAAAAAGAAAAACATATGATTTTTAGAGAGACATTTTTACATATGTATAAATAGGAAATTATGTTTTAGAATTACTAGCCTAAATTTTATCTTACTGAAGTCTTCCCTGAATACCATGTTTAGTAATAAAACCTCCCTCAGGATTTCTATAATGCAATCTTATCCTGATCTCTTTTCTTTTGTCCTTAACATTTAGTTTCATTTAAAAATCATGATGGTTCATTTACAAATCTATTATTTTTTAAAGTATCTTTCAGTATCATTGGGATACAATATCCATGATTGTTAGATATTGTCTGTTCCAGAATGCTAATATGAACTTCTTAAAGAAAGAATTAATCATATATAGTCATTACAGACATTGTATCTATCTAATAAAAACAAAAAATTGATTGACCTCAGATTTGATTACAGGCAAATATTTCATCTACTTTCCAATCTAACTTTCCCTAGTATTTTAAAGGACAAAAAGAAATGATGCAGTATTTACCAAAAACTTTTTTCAAATAGATCCTTATTTTGAATTTGGGTGCATTGAGAATAGCAAGTCTTTTGTTATGACTGGGGCTTGTATAATGTCACTGCTTCATGAAAGAGATGTGGGCTTAGTGGTGTTATAAGAACAAAGTAGCAGAGGTGTTGCAATGGCACCTGTAGTACCTGAGATTGTCTGAGTTTCAAAAGCAGCCTAGCCTAGCCATTTTTTTGGTACACATTCCTTTTCCTGTAGAATTGGCCAGTGGATTCATGTTTAAAGGTAGTTTATGGCACTTGACAAAGCAAAATCACTGTTAACTTTGTTAATCAATGCTGCCAGGTCTAGAAGACATATGGCATCAAGATCCACTCTTTTCTATACAACCAAGATTGAAATTATTTTTTCCTAACTGAAGAGTCACTTTTGAGATGAGTTGTTCTGGTTAACAAAGTAAGTTGTTTTGTTAAATGCCAAGTTGGGAACATTTACTCTGAGCTTGTAAACTTATTTTAGATTACTTTATAATGTGGCAAAAAGAAATGGGTCTTCAGTAACTGGAAACAGAGTCATTGCTATGCTTCTTCACTCCCAACACTACTTCTATCTTTATTTGATGATGAACTTTTCTCAATGATTAGTTCATTAATATGAATGTGTTCTTTACATATGAAAAAAGCAAGTTATCTGTAGGGATTTGAAAAGAGTTTAATGGGAGAAATTTTGTCATGGAATACTTAGAAAACTGACAAGAGATTACAAACAAGAATGCATTGGTGTGAGAAATAGTGAATGACTGAATCCATATCTGATGTGCTCTTGTGTTTATTTTCTTTCCAGACATGTCAACAAGTCATGTCAACACTCTATCTCTAAAAATTTCAGATTGAGGGTTTTATTATTATACCGATATTTTTACTAAATCATACTGATGTGTCAGAACTGTTTTATCTAGCTTCAGTTCTGAAGATAAACAAGTGAACATTGACTAATGAAAGTATATTTTTAGTCTTGGTGAAATATAAACAGATTGGATAGGTGTTATTTGAGTTACACATATAAACAATTATGCCGTTTGAATATTTTACAATTTTACAATTTATTTTTGAAAATTTACAGATGTATTTCTTTTGATCATATCCACACCCCCAAATTCTCCTGGACCCTCTTCTGCCATGCCCCTCCCAACTTACTTATATTGATCCCTCTGAATCCAATTTTGATACCCTTGTTTGTATAGGTTTACAGTGATCATCTGGAGTATGGGGAACTAAATAATAAGTATTTAGAATGTAGTGAGATACAGTATCATTTTAGCAAAATGATTAAGTTTTTCTCTAGGGTTAATGGCCTCTCCAGCTATGAGTTCTTTGCTAAGGTCACAGCACCAGGCATAGGCTCCCTCCTGTTGAAAGGGCCTTAAATCCAGTCAGATCATTGATTATTCCAAAGCACTATTGCAACATTCAGCATACCTTGCCAGCAAAGTTTTTATTGTAATCTGCAGAATTTGCATCTGGGTGGGATCATTGATAACTTTTCTCTTTCAACACCTTCCACTCTATGAAGACTAGTTAGCGGGGAGGAGGCTTCCACATTAGTACTAGTTGTTCACAGTGTGTCTGTGAGATCACTCCAAATAGTGTAAGCTATTGCCATTGCTCTTGGTTGCCTGCCATTACTTGAGGGTAAGACACTAATGCTGAAGATACCATATACTTATGTCATAAAACGTGAAGATGTAATATTAGTACTTTATATGTACTAATATTAAAGTATCAACTTTAAATGTAATATTAGTAATTTATCCTTAAAATGTTAATATTTAATGTAAGTAATTAAAAAGAAATTAATTTCCCTGCAAGTTTTTGTTTCTTATTTCTATGAAACAAATTTTTACCGATTTAACAGCTTCAAACAACATGAAGCCACTCACTATTTTGTAGGTCATAAATCAAGCCTAGATTGGGAGGGTTCTATGATTAGGGACTTCAGATAGGAATCAAAGTCTAATTTCCATCTGAACTCAGTAGCTTTGGTTGTAGGACTGAGTTACAGATTGGGGCTTCTGGAATTCTTTTCCTCATGTTTTTTCCACCTCAGAGCCAATTAGAAAGCATTTCGCTCATATGAAATCCATCTACTACTTTAAATATCTGACTTGAAGAAGGGCTTTAGATGCTAATCAGATTATAGTTAATCTAATTAATAGATGACTGTTTTGATTTACACAAAAGTAAACTAATTAGTAACTTAATTATGACATGATATCCAATAATGATTACAGTTCTACTCATTCAATGGGAGAATTAAACAAAGTAAGGATATTGGAAAGCAGAATTCTTGGGAATAGGAGTACATCCCAGCATCTGTGACTATAGCAGTGAAGTGATTGATTTTTGAAGACAAAAATTCTGGAAACAATCACTTAACTGACTTTTTCACAAGGTGTATTGGTCTTTTTTCTGTTCTAAATAACCCAATACTACAGACTCTACTTGTTAAAAAGAAGAGTAGTTATTTTTTCTTTACAGTTCTGGTCCAATGTGAGGTGCTTAGTCAGCCTTTTTGCATAGTAAATCATGAGGTAGCAAAAGATATTGTTTGGAGAGGGACAGAGACATATGCATCCCTGTTTGTCTGTTTGTATACCTGACTTTCTGCCTACTTGGTGGGACCGAACATGTGGGCTCTATCTTGGTGATTATTGAAGAATTCTAATCACTAGATATCATTGTCAATTCATGTTTCCTTTCTTAAAATGGATTTTATTGAGCTATATATTTTTCTATGTCCCTCCCTTCCTCCCCCATTCCTCCCATGATCCCCATGCCCCCAATTTACTCAGGAGATCTTGTCTTTTCCTACTTCCCATGTAGACTAGATCTATGTATGTCTCTCTTAGGGTCCTCATTGTTGTCTAGGACCTCTGGGATTGTGAATTGTAGACTGGATTTCTTTGCTTTATGTCTAAAAGCCACCAACGAGTGAGTCCATGGATATTTGTCTTTCTGGGTCTAGTTTGCCTCACTCAATATAATGTTTTCAAAATCCATCCATTTGCCTGCAAATCTCAAGATGTCATTATTTTTTTCCACTGTGTAGTACTCCATTGTGTAAATGTCCCACATCTTCTTTATCTATTCTTCAGTCAAGGGGCATTTAGGTTGTTTTCAAGTTCTGGCTATGACAAACAATGCTGCTCTTAACATAGTTGAGCACGTGTCCTTGTGGTATAATTGAGCATCCTTTGGTATATAACCAAAAGTGGTATTGTTGAGTCTTGAGGTAGCTTCTTTCCTAATTTTCTGAGAAATTGCCACACTGATATCCAAAGGGGCTATACCAGTTTGCACTCCCAGCAGCAATGGAGAAATTTTCCCTTTTCCCCACAACCTCTCCAGCATGAGTTGTCATCAGTATTTTTGATCTTGGTCATTCTCATAGGTGTAAGATCATTCACTTAACACATGAAAACTCAAATTTCAGGATATAGAAACAAATTTAATACTTGTAATTGATTGACATGTTAATTTAAAATAGAATTAATCAGTGTCAAATACCACAAGGAGAACTGAGCCATGGCATCACCAGAAGGTCTCTTTATGGCATTGTCTTTCTCTTATGCCCCTTTACCTAAGTCTAATAAGAGACTATCCTCTTATCTTGGACAGTAGTAAGAGGACAATATGGATTTATCATCAATACTTAACCTTATTTTGTATTTTTATTATTAATTAATAAAATTAGCCACATTATATTGCAAACTAGATTGTAGAATTACATCTGTTGAAGAGAAGAATTTGACAGAGTTCATCATTTGACTGAATCAATGGGAGTAGGAAATGAGCAAGACTCCATGGTTTTCATCTAGGCATATTGGGTCAGCAGTTATAAATTCAAGTGAACTGTTTTCTTAAGAGTTGTGTGGGTATGGAGGTGGGATCTAGAAGGACTTGGGGTAGGGGGAAAGACTGGAGAAATGGCTAATAAGATGGGAGGTTGCTGTTTAGGGGGAGTTGTGTTATTCAAGTCTAGTTCTCAAAAGATATTTCAGGATAATTATTTGGTTTGGATGTTGTCAGAATAGAAATGATGTCAAAGTCAGGGTGTTATAACATGGAAGGAAAGAACACAGAAAAGCAGACATTTTGCCTAAGAAAAAGAATTTTTGTTATGAAGGAAGTAGGAAATAGTATATCAAGAAATGAGAGGTGAATCTTTGGCAAGGGCATTTTTAAAGAAAAATTTAAAAATATTTGGGGGAAACAACTGATTGAGTGCCAGCAATAATGGTGATAAAATTATCTCTTTGTAACTGCATTTTATGTTAATGACAGATATTTTCTTTAAAATGTACATAAAGACCATCTGATTGATAAATACCATTCTTTCATAATTAAAGACTCAACAGGTGAAAAGCTAGTTAGTGCTTACTGCAACATTTCCTTTAGTAGGAAAAGTAACCATTAAAAAATGATGGAGACCTACATTTCCTGAATTAGACAGTCACAAGAAGAAAGCACGGAACCATGTAATATATGTGATCTATCACTGACATTTGCTAAGCTCTCAGCTGTCAGGTAACACATAATGCAAGTACAGACTTTTGAGTTGCATTATCACTGTCCTTATTCTACAGAAGGAACTGAGCCCACAGGAGTGGCTGCTTCATCAAGTTAATGTATCACTTTGTATAGAAAATTTAGTTCCAATAGTCTGTCTCCAGATTTGGAAGTTTTAAATCATCTTCAAAATTGCCATTCAAAGTTTTGATGCTGTGATCTACAACTTTTAAAATTATAATAGTGCTGTTTGGAAAAGTTGAATTTTATAATATAATGTTAAACAAAAACACTGTTTTATGAAGGTTGCAAAGATCTTAAATTAAAATATTATTATCCATTTTTCAGGAAAAGTGGTCAGTCATCAGCAACTTGCCTCAGTATCATTAGCTATCCAGAATGTAGAGAGTTATTGCTAATACCAGGTGCAGCTACCATTTGCATAGGTAGCAAACATGTCTTTGAAAAAAATCATCCTTGGAGTCAACGTATTTTATTCATACTAAGTACTAAGTCACATATCTATGAATATGAATTATATTATTATTAAAGTTGTATAAAGGAGAATGGAAGAACTAGATAACAGCAATGACACCAGAAGAGAAGAATTTGTTACTTGGGTACAGTGCTTAAAAACTGACAGTGGAGAACAGAAAACATATCACTTGCCTAACTCCATTATATTCCTATGTAAATATTTTTCTCAACTAGCTTACACAAAAAAGATAAGTAGGGTAAATTTTTAGTAAATTCACAAATGATCTATATGAGGTGAATTGAACATCAATAGTGTTGCAAACACTAGATTAGTCTATATGCCAAGGTACAGAGTTCAGTTCTAATAGGTTTGGGATATAGGTGTGAATATATGTGAGTTTGAGGGGTAGTTATGTATTTATTATTTATTTATTGCTTATAAACAATGACCACTACTAATTCAGATTTAAAGGCTGAATTTGCCAGAAAGAAATAGTTTTCAAATCTTTAGTCCAAAAATAAGCAAAGAAAAAAGCTAAGTTATTTGCTTGGATTTCTCTGTCAAACTAGAAAGATGAGATGGGACAAAAAATATCATCTGCTCAGAACAAGGGTTTCTAAATATTCTTGGTTATTGGGTACTTAGCTCTTCCTTATCTTTTTTGCATAGTACACCAAGCAACATCAGCTCAGCTATCTTTATTGAGTAGTTGAATCTGAACTGCAAAATGGTAGCACTTAGTGAAGTGTCTGATGAATATCATTGGTGTTATCTTGAAAATTCTAAATGCAGTGTAGCTTAGCACTGCTCTTCAGGTGCTGTGGAAGCCCACAACACCCCCACATGTACCTGTCTCTTTAATTCATTTACTAAAGCCTGTGCTTCTGATATAGGACAGATGGCTGTTCCTGGCTTGGGTGCCATTCTTCCACTTTCCAGATTTACCCATCATTGATACATACATTTGATCAGGTACATCCTCTCTTAGGTTTCCTGAAGGGAAAGTAGTCTTACCCATCATTGACTGCCATCCTCTGTAAATAACAGGTTAAGGAAGAGTGCATCTCTAGGTGCTGTGCTCCTCTGAGCCAACTTTCTGTCAAGAGAGCTCACCAACAACTGGATAATCATATGCAAGCAAATAATGCTTTGTGATATACATGTTCCTATGGCTACAATATATCCTAATAAGGGAGTTGAGGATGACCAAGATGGGATGGCCTTTTAAAATTTGTTAGGAATATCTTTAACAGTTTTTTAGCTTCTTCAAAATCTGAATTTGTCTGAGTAAATATATCAAATCTAAGAACTTACTATATCAAAATTTTCTCAGACAAGCTCTAACCTTTTACTAATCAGTAGCATCTTCATAGTGAACTGAATCAATTACAAATATTAACTGGTTAATACCATAATTCCAGAATGAAAATTAACAATAAACACCCAGTTTGTTAAATTGCAATTCTCTTAAATCTGTTTTAATCATAAGAAAGAGGTTTCTGTGATGGGTGAGGTATGAGTATTTTTTCTCTCATATAGTCCAATTTATTGCTGTTTTTTACTTTCAACGATAATTTGAACTGTCCCAGTCTCTGAATGGCAGCAAAAACTTTTATGCTATTCCCCCTCATCTCTGAAGAGGGGCTTCTCTCCCTCTTTACCTCCATAACAGTGTTCCATTGCTTTAACAAGTCTCTTTCCTCCAGAGGGGACATTTCCTAAGGTTTCAGTTCTTAGGTCCTCTATTTCAACAACCAATTAACATTATACTGTCAAAAAATGAGTTCTGTGTCCTAAGATATAGTATAGATAAACTGCCAAATATTCAGTCAGTATTTTGGGCCAGTTGTAAAGTAAGTGAAACTTGCTGAAGGTCTGCAAATTTGTGCAGTAGCTCCACCAAGAAGGTGGGAATCACCAACCATCACCACCACCTTCCTTCCCTCCTCAGAGTGCAGCATGGTGACAGAAGAGGGTCAGGAATGCAGGCTCAGCCATGTCACTCGGACTCTGTGGGGGTGCCAGCAGCTATGATGTTATCAGGGCTGGCTCACTGGACCAGATGTCCCAGAAGCCATTAGGCTTCACCGTCCTCCTGTGAGAACACACAGACATACCCTCAACCCCATATTAAAATAGGGTCAGGTCCTTTCCATACTTCAGTGTAAGGGTGTTTCCATTTTGCTTTAGCGAAGGTAGCCCTGGTGCCATCATGCCAAAATCTATTTGTGGCAGATTGCTCATGGGTAACCACATTCAAGAAGTTTGGAGTAAAAAGGGCATGATTTGTATCTGTGGAAGTTTGCTTTGTTACCGAGTATGTGGTCAATTTTTGAGA
>LOJH01051608.1:381-12485 GCA_001685095.1 Ellobius talpinus
TTTCAAAAATGAAATATATGTGAAGAATAAATACTCTGTGAGTTTTAGAATACCAGCATAGAGGAAACCATAATCACTGCAGTCCCAAATAGATTTTAGTTTTATTTAAAAAGTGGGTTTCAAGAAAATCTTCACTTTGATTATATTCTTTCAAATAGGATGTATGAATTTTGAACTACAGTGGGGCTGGAGCAATGGCTTAGTGGTTAAGAGTACTTGCCACTGTTCCAAAGGACCTGGGTTCTCTTTATAGCAATCACATGGCTGCCCACAACCATCTGTCACTGCAGTTCAGAGATTCTAATGCCCTCTTCTGACCTCTATGGGCATCAGGTACACACATGGTGTGCATATTCATACATTCAGGTGAACACATATACACATAAAATAAATAAATAAATAAATCTTTAAAAATAATTAAAAAGCATGGCATAGCAACAATTAATAAACACTAAGCCTCGGAAATTAGATTCCATCCAACTAATTTTGGTTTTCTTAGTATTAACTTGAGACATCTCCCTATTTGTTATGGCTTAAATATGAAACCATAACTTGTCTCCCACAAGTTCGTGTGTAAATTCTTGACCTTAGCTGTGATTCTGGGATATTCCAGAAACTTCAGGAATTGGTACCTCCTAGGACGGAGCAGCCACTGGAAGTGGGTTGTTAAGCACTCTTATTCCTGGTTCTTTGTCTCTCACCCTTTCCCCATCCACCCTGAGGTCAGAAAGCCTCTCTCACACACGCTAATACTACAGGTGCTTTCCATGAAAGCAAAAGAACTGGAATTTGGATCCCAGAACTCACACGAAAACTGGGTGACTGCAGTCCCTCTTGCTATTCCAGCCTACAAATTAGAAGAGATCCACAAACCAAGCTGAGATCAGCTGAGAGACTATAGAAAAGAATACGTTGAAAGCGTAATCATGGAAGATTCTGACATTTACCCCATGTGCACACACACACACACAAAATGTATGTGCCATATGTGTGTATATGCACATGAGAAGAAATAAATGAATATTATTTAAAGGAATGAACTCCTTTAAAAACAACTCTTCATTCCGCTCTGCTCGCCTACGGCAAGTGCTCTTTCTGCTTTTTTCATCTTTGGCTTCTGCAGAACACCCATATAAGTAAAATCACACAGTATCTGATTTCATATTTTAGGATTTCATTTAGTTTGATGCTTTCAATATTCCCTATGTTGTATCACACATCAGAAATTCATTCCTCTCTAATGTGACTATGTGTTTTTATTACAGCATCTCATTAGATGCTAACGTAAGGATTCCCGGAAATCCGCTTGTAGGCTTTCAAGCTTTATCTGACTCTAGCACTCTGCAGGCCAGAGATGTGGGGTTCTTCCTGCTGCCTCTCTGCAGGCTAATAGTTTCCAATCTCCTATTTAAAAAAGGGGGGAGTTAAAGGGAGCCTTTGGCAGCATCCCCTACTGAAGAGCAGTTCAAACACCCACACCCTTGTCTGTTCCCAGTGCTGCCACACTTCAGTTTCTGGACTGAGGAATTCATGAACCTGGACCTTCCTGAATGTCTCACACATTGTCTGACCATTTATCTCCTCCTCCCAAGCTCCCAAAGCATCCTTCCCAATACTTCCGGGGTAATCGGCTATTGTAATATATTCACTAAGCATTAACATGTTGAGATTTGCTAAGAGGATTGGAATTCTTTATTATTTTAAAACACTTGTAGTCACTGAAGCATCGCTGGTCACTTTGAAGAATGCTTGAAAATCGCACATGTCATTCCATGGTGACAAAAAAACTCTCTGTGAATATGTTTATATGATAATATTTTGAAATGACTGAGATATTTAATTTCCAGCTCCATTAAATCAGTTTTGTACCATTCTCTATATACCTGAGACGGTTGCTAAGGAACTATTCAATGTAAATATCAAGTAATTCAGATTTGGGCTTCAAAGGGCAAAGTGATAAATCTGAGAGATCAGAGAGAGATAATGGTGCTTTGTTTTCTTTTTCTCTTTTCTCCACTTGCAAATACACAGAGATATCCTGAAGTCTCCTTTGTTCCTGTGTTAGGGGCCCCTATACCTTGCTTGTCACCACACTCATCCCTCTTAGGATGCTATCAGGCCTCGGGGAGAATGTCCAAAGTCGCCTAAGTACCTTATGAAGTCTGTTTTGTGTTTTTTCATGTTTCTTTCAATTTTGTCATTCAAATTGAGGCCTGACAACAAGCTTAGGCCTATTGAGGATTCTCAAATATGTATTTTAAAATGAATAGATGGCTGACTAGACCAATGGAGTCCACTCTTTCTTCCTTTCCTAGCTTTGCCTCCCTTTCTCTTACAGAAGTAACAACTGGGTGTGCGGGTAACTGGGAAGACCATACAAGTCCTCCTTCTAAGTTCCACTCTACCAGCAGTTAGCTCGAGTAGCAATGTGGTTCAAGGTTGACCAGGTCAAAATCAATACTAGTTTTTTCCTGGAGTTTGTGGGAAAGGAGAGAATCTTCTTATAGAGTGGTTGAATTAAGAGACTGTACCTCAGAACCAAACACAGCCAAACAGAAAAGAAAAGAGCTGGCAGCTAAATGGAATGTCTCAGGTTCCCAGACAGATTCAGGATCTCTGAAGCCATGTCTTTCTGACCTTTCCTATGTGCTATCAGTTCCGTGAGCCAACGTATAGCCTTTCTATTAGCACAATAGTGGAAATCTGCTGTCATGTACAATTAGATCTTGCTTGTAATAATGGCAAGCTTTAAAGCAGATGGTACACTTGAAAATCCGTAGTAATTATGAGTAAAACATGTCAATGTGAAGATAACTGTAATCATTAAGGTATTGTTGTTATTAACTTTCATGAGCACCGTTGTTCTACTCAGCAAACACTGCAGTGTTTTACTCTGTGGATTGACCACATGTGAGCAACAACCTCACCCTGTTCTGTTCATTGGAACCTCACAACTGTTCCCAC
Source organism: Ellobius talpinus (assembly GCA_001685095.1). Taxonomy (NCBI): domain Eukaryota; kingdom Metazoa; phylum Chordata; class Mammalia; order Rodentia; family Cricetidae; genus Ellobius; species Ellobius talpinus. The sequence continues at coordinate 3,346 of LOJH01051608.1, forward strand.
TCTTTTGTGGAAACACTTGACATGCCTTAGCTCTCATGATTTGCTGGACGATGAGTGCAGGACCTTAACGGATGCCATCCACCCTACGAAAGAAATAGCACTTTTCCTCAATGGTCTTAACCACATTCCTGAGATCACTAAGAACAAAGTGAGGGAAAGAGTACTCTCCCTGAGGAGTGTGGTGATGGGGGCATGTTGGTAATTTGGCCCCTGTTACATTTCTCTTCATTCTCCTTAAGAAGATCCTGGCAGACCTTGGAGAAGTGTTCATAGGTGATTGATTAGGTGAGAAGAAAGGCGAGCAGTCTGGGAGATAGGCTAGGAAGGGTACGTGCCCACATTAACGTAACAAATAACTGAGAGGATCCCATTGAACAAGCAGGGTGGGAATGTGTACAAGAACCTCTGCAGCTACGATGTCATACCCAGACATTGATTGCTCTTGGAGTCCATTCTAGTATCTATCATATGGCATTCCTCACTTTCAACCTGTGGGCAATACAGGAATACAGCTTGTCAGTCTCTATCTAGTAGGCTTGACTTTACCCATTTCCCTGACAATGGTAGGATTTCAACAGTGGTCTCAGGAGTGTACAGGGGGCTTTTTACCCTTGACCATTACTTCCACCAAATTCTGCTAACCAAAGCAATCACCAGGAAAGCCCAGATGCAAATGAGACTGAAATGGACTCAGTCCTAAGAAAAGGCCCTGCAAAGTCACACTGGAAAAGGTCTGAATTCAGGAAGGGTTACACAGAATGGGCTCCCTCATGGGCCTAAAGTGAGTTCTCCTCTCATACGTCATATTTCTACGAATTAACAAATTCCCTCTATAGTAGGGCTTACATATATGTTCCTACCTCACATGCCCGCCATAATCCCAGCTGATACAGTAAGGGACTGACGTTTGCAGCCCATTACAATGAGACTCATGTAAACATTTATGTCCTTCAAAGCCACCATTGACCAGTACTTAAAAATCTCACTGCTTTATGTGCTATAGTTGAAAAACCATATAAGGATTGCACGATGGCAGTTCCTAGTTACCTATGACTCTTCAATACTAGACAATGGTTATGATGCACACATACTGACAAGTGATAATATTCACCTTAAGTTAAATTTAAATACTGACATATGACTAATAGGTAACCTGCTAAATAGTGTAGCTCTGAACTGAAAATCTCTCTGCTGTCCCTTCACAGATGAATGATTATGGTTAAGTGCATGAAACTTTGGTCTCGGGTCTCTTGCCTTTAAGACAAAGTAGAGTACCTAAGAATCCTCCTATCCTTAAAATCATTTCAAGCTATCCTGTAGTTTTTGCTACAAGTTTAGTAAATTTTGTAGGAAGTTTGATATTTTGTAAAGCTGTACAGATGGTATGAAAGTTTCTATATTCTTTTTAAAATAACATTTATAGCAATTTTTCTGACTTCTAAGTAGTGAGCATACTATATGTTGAATACACCCCCCCTTAGATTACTATGTTGATCTTAACTCCCAACATGATAGTAGTCAAACCATTGGCCTGTGGTAGGTTAGGAAGCCATGAGCATGAAGGCCTCATGAATCACATTCTTACCTTTAGAGACTTTGTGAGAGACTTTCCTGGACACACACACACACAAACACACACACACAGAGAGAGAGAGAGACAGAGAGAGACAGAGAGAGAGAGACAGAGCTGGGGGAGACATAGGGAGAGAGTCCATTTACTTCAGAAAGAGAATCCACGACAAGCCAAGTTACAACCTGGTGAAACAGTGAGTTTTTATGGGGGTTACCATCAGGAGTATGCGTGAGGACATACATGAGCATGGGTGGCTTAGCATCAGTCGTATAACTGAAAAGCCTACCTCAACAAGGGTTAGGACTCAAGAAACCTACAACCCTGGAGCACCCTACACAGCTTGCAGACAGCTCTGTGGGTCCCAGGATTTCCTCTCTGCTGGTTAGCTGGCCAGAGTCCTCCCAATCAGTTGTTTACTCCCATTGACTCTCAGGAAGAGCTTAGAGAATCTTCCCAGTCTCTCCTTCCCCAAGCATGTGATATTTTGCTTCCTGCCTTTGTTTCAGGAGTCTCCCTCACCCTTCTAGCTGGAACTTTCCAGTACAGAACAAGCAGCTCTTCCGGAGAAATGTCAAGGTTCACCGTGTGAAGACATGGTTAGAGGGCACCATCCCCGAACCTGGAAGCAGGCTCTCACACACTGAATATAGCAATCGCCTTGGTCTTCCAAGTAGACTGCTGCTGTTTCTCAGAACTTGAACCTGTGGTTTTTCAATACATAAACCTCGACAGCTTAACGCGGAACACGGGAGAGAGGTGATTATGTAGAAAAGAAGAAAAACATGTAGGGAAGAGAAACTCATTTATAACTAGGATGGCCATATAATTTGGAGAAATGGACAAAATCATGACAACTTTGACAAAGAGGACACTAAGGATAATTCCAGTGGGATGGCATCTGGGAGTTAGACCTGTCCCAAACAAACTAGGGTGTGTAGTCACTCACCAAGGCACTTGTAAGTAAACCACCAGCACGCAAGAAGGTCAATATGACATGGTTTGTCGACAGGTGCTCTCAGATGTCACAGCACAAGGATAGGTTTTGTAGCATGCAAGGAAATAGATGAGATTGCTTTCAGGCAGTTCTTCAAAAATGCCTTTCCCCAAGCCAGACCTTTGAAAGACACTGAATAACAATGCACTCAAGATTAGGTACTATGCAAACGAAAATTGCACTTTAAAAACAGATCTGTGCATTTTGCCAGTCAGAGGAAAGGTCAGAACAGAGTCTCGTATTATTAAAATTAGCAGTGGCATATGGGAATGTTTACTATCACTTTAATTCTAGAAAAATGGAAAAAGTTCTTATTTCTGTGAATAATAATTTGCTTACACATGAGAAGGTGATTGAACTGCGACTTATTACTGATGATGCTTTACAGTTTCATTTCGCTTGAAAAATAAGATAGATTTTTAAAAGATGGCACTATTATTTTAAGGTCTAGAGATAGGCTCAGTGGTAGAGCACCTGCTGAGCACGTATGTGCAAGGCCCTTTCATTGAATCCTACATCACAAAATAACCAAATAAATAAAATACTATCATTTTGCTGCCAATTCAAACAGCTACATGCCCTTCTTCTACTTCCATTGTATTTAAGCGGTGTTTCTAAGTGGACGTAGTGAAGTTGGTTCTGCTTTTTCCTCCGGGAGCAGGATATGCTTGTCTCCATCCCTCCAATGCTGGGGTCACAGGCATACACAACAATTTACAGCTTGTACCTGGGTGCTAAATATTCAAAGTCCAGTCCTCAATGCTCTCAGAACCTGAGTTCTTATCCGCTGAGTTGTCTCCCTATTATAATTTTTAATAGATTATTTTTTTAACACTTCTACATTCCAATATGCCCACCGAGCAACTTTTACAGTTCAGGTAAATTTAAAATTCTAAACTCTGGAAGCTCCATGTTCTTTAAAAAAAGCAAACGCAACTGTATATTTGTTCTTATGTAATAAAATGGTATAAGAAAATTATCTTCTTTTTACAGAGGTTGGTTTCCAGTCCAGGGCTTCACGCAATCGAGGCAAAAGCTCTCCCACTGAAGTACATCACCAGGCCTGTAATAATGCTTTGTGTTTTCTATTCCTGATCTCAGGCTTGTTAATGCTTCATGATCTTTTTACTTTTCTTTAAATGTTTTGAGCATATTATAATATCTAAAGTATCTGCTAAGCTCTGTCATCTCAGGCTTGGGTTATAGCTCAGCAGGGGGAGTGCTTGCCTGTCATGCACCTGGTTGTGGTGGTCTAAGCCTATAATTTCAGCACTAAGAGCCTGGAGGCAGGAGGATCAGAAGTTTAAGGTCATCCCTGGCTCCATAGTGAGTTTGAGGCCAGTTTGGACTATGAGATCCTGGTTCAAAAATAAACAAAAACCATCACCTTGATAATTGATGCATATGATTCTATTGATTGATAGCTCTCTGATATGAGACTCATTTTTCTGCTTGTTTGGATGGCTTTCAGTTTTATATTGAATTGTGGACATGGAAGTTTTTACATTGTGTTTTCTCCCTCTCTCCTCTTTCTTCCTCCCGTCCTCTTTTGTCAGTGCTGAGGGGTTAATCAAGAATCTCATCCATGCTAAGCACTTGCTCTACCACGGAGCCACACCCCAGGCTCTCGTGTTTTTCTGGTGGATGTTGACATTTGTTTGGCAGACATTTAAGGTCTTTTTGGATGGGACTGAAACTTTCAAGATTCTTTTTATAGCTTGGGTAGGGATGATCGTGAAGCATCTTAACACCAATTCAGGCTCGTAGCTCATCTGTGGCCTTTCATGGATCTCTCCTGAATACCCAGAGGGACAGACCCCAGTTTGCAGGGATTCTAGTCTCTCCCAGCCTTATGTGGCACTGGGGTGTCTCAGCTGACACCTCCTCAATCACTTTTACTGACTTCCCCCCTTTATTGAAAATACATTATTTTCTCGTACAATGTATCCTGACTACAGTTTCCGCTCCTCTCTTTCCTTCCCATCTCCCATCCCAGCCAGACCCACTCCCTTTCTGTCTCTCATTAGAAAAGAACAGGCTTCTAAGAGACAGCAGCACAATAACAAAATAAAACACAGTGAAGATCAAACCAGCACATCGAAGCTGGACAAGGCAAACAAACAGAAGGGAGAGAGCCCAAGGGAAGACAGGAAAATCAAAGACCAACTTGTTCCCACACTCAAGAGTCCCATAGAAATACTAAGCTGAAAGTTATAATACATACGCAGTGGGCCTGGGGCAGAGCTGTGTAGGCCTTGTGCGTGTTGCTTCCATCTCTGTTCTTTTGAGTCTCTTGAGTTCTTACGAGCTTTGCTCAGATGATTTTGAAGACCTTATTCTCTTGGTATGCTTCATCCCCTCTGGCTTTTACACTCTTTCTGCCTTCTGTTCCGAGGGGTTCCCTGAGCTCTGAGGGGAGGGATTTGATGGAGACCTCCCATTTATAGCTGTGTGTTCCAAAGTCTCTCTCTATATAATGCCTGGTTGTGGGTCTCTGTATTCATTCCCATCTACTGGTCTTGTAAAGTTTCCCCCTGCACAGGCGCAGCTCACTGGGCACCAGCAGAATCGGAGATCACTGTTTCTGATGGCTGGAGCTTTTCTATGTTCCTTTCATGTCCCGTCCTCACCACTTCATCCCTGAGGTCCCTTAGCTTTGCCCAGATCTGAACGCCGCGATATTGTCTCTGCTTTGCCTGACTGTCCCCTCACGACAGTCCCATAACCGCCTTAAGGAATGAGGGTTCCCAGGGCTTGCCTCAATGTTTCCCTTTTCTTGCTTCTGCACTATTTGTCCAATATATGAAAACACTCTTCTTTGCATTTTCAAAGTTCCCCCACTGCTTCCTATTTTAAATCTTAATGTGTGCTAAAGAATCAGCCATTATTCTCTAATAGGGAAAAAAATCCTATTTTTTATAGAAGAAAAACTTCTTTGTGATATTCTTATAGAAGAAGGGAACAGTGTCTATCAGAGCTCCTCAGGGAAGTGCAGCATTATTTGAGAGCATTATTTCTTGGAGTTGATGCTAAAGGCTCCCAACACCACGTGTCACTGAAATGATACATAAGAGATAGGTGAGCTTGAACATGAAAGGAGACCTATCACTCAGAGACACCAGCTCAGTGTCTTTTTATTGTGGTCAATTTGGTTTTTTTGTTTTTTGTGATCAATTTGTTTTGTTTAGCAATGAATTTTCTATTTTCCATTCCAGCCACTGAAGTTGGGTTGGGGGTTAGCTGAGAACCCCAGATACTCTCATACGAAAATGTGTTCAGTTTGGGAGTCACAGATTGAAGACAGTAATCTTGGGTGGGGAGAAACGGAAAGAGTACTGCTCCCTGCAGCCATCGTCACTGTGGCTCACGAACCTTGTCCCCATTCCAATTAGGCCAAATGCCCAGACTGTGGGTGAACCTTATTGCTACCAGAGATTCACACAAGATCTTGGCCATTATTTCTTGCCCAGCTGGTGCAATGTAATTAATATTTTTAAACTTTTAGTACTGTAAATACTAACATGCAATGTTATGTACTTCCATTAAATGTTATGAAATATTTCATAAAACACATGCTTACGGTGAGATAAACTTTGTAAATATGAAATTCATAATTTGCATTTTTTTGAGTTGGCTGTTCCTGTAAATATTTTGTTACCAAATAAACAACAAGCAAAGCAAACATAGGTTGGGGCGGGGGAGGTAACAATCTTCTTTCCAATGAATCATCAAATTTAAAGATAAGGTATACGGAGGAAATGATGAATTGTTATGTGTAACTTGGTTAAATATATTTCAGCACTATAGTACAAGTAAAGAGATTGGTTTATCAAGGTGAATGCAATAATGTGCCACCCGTGAGATACTACAAAGTGTGTAGCAGTGAAGGACACAAAACACAGACCTAGGGAGGTAATTAGAACATTGTTGATGAGAATGGATGATGGAGAGCCAAGGGATACTACTCTAGCCCAAAGGGAAAGGCTCTTGTGCAGAAATGACAGATCAACTCCAGCAAAGCAGGCAGATATTAGTTAGGTGAAGGGTAGTGTACCATGATGTGGTATAGTTGAGCATGGGAAAGCTGGAGGATGTTAGATAAGGGCACCAAAGCAAGAGACGCTTTGGAGGATGCTATCATCAGTGCTTTATTTGTACCGTAAAGTGGGAGGCTGGGAATGAGGCTTACCGTTATGAAGGTTTCATCCCATGCTAACAAGATCAGACTTCACCTATAGTGAAAGAGAGCCATCAAAGGGTTCTAAAAGCCGCAGTCCTATAAAGAGATCTAGATTTTACACAGAGTGGAACATGGAGCTAATTTAGATAATGATAACTTTAACGATCCAAAAGTTACTATAGCAAATGAATAAAGAGGTGATGATGCCTGCCCCCCCAACAAGGGACAGAGTATAACGGGGGGACATTGACGGAAATGAGAACACGGCACAGATGGTACATCATCAAGGAACTGAAAGCTGTGCTCTTCACCCTCAAGACAAGAGCTAAAGATCTGTGTGCATTAATCAACATGAGATCTGCTAGCTGAGAAAGGTTTACCTCATGGTTATATTTCCAGTCTGAATACTCTGCATGAAAGCAGATACATTACTAAGATGTAACCATGTTTAGGGGGGCAGTCTCAGTGCAGGGTTAGTAGGAGAAACGATTACGATGTGTTATTAGCTAGTTGAAGGTTTTGGAAATATAATGTTCTGATGCAGCAGCCCTAGGCTGGGACACTTTCCTCTAGTGACACACACATGTCTAAGCGTAGGCAGGAAGTCTACCAATGGAAGCCTGGTTGGGGTTTGTGCTGATCGAGGTGGGAGCACGGAGTTTCAGAGTTTCCCTAGGCAGCACTCAAACTTCTTGAGGTTATCAAAATCAACATTTGCCTCATACCAAAAAATAAAAAGCAAAAGAAAACTCTATATTAAAAGAAGCTTGTCTGTAATATTCCCATAATGGAAGGGAATGTTACCTATGAGAGGTCCTCACGAAAGAAAAAAAGGTACAGTACAATTTGAAAGAATTATTTCTTGGAGTGGATTCTAAAAGCTCCCCGAACCATGTCTCACTAAAATGATTTGCAAGAGAAAGGTGAGAAATTCCATTTTGTTCAACAGGGAGAGAAAAGGGCATACAAATCAGGAAGACGGAGGGAAAGAAAGACTGCAGAAGTCAAACACTGCTCCAGAGACGGCTTCATTGTCAACCTTAAGAGTGTGAGGCCAGGTTGTGGGGGAGAGGCTTCAGTGGATAACGCTGCTTGAAGTGCAAGCAAGACCTGAGTTCCGATCCTTTGTGTTCACATAAAAACACCCTGTGTGGCTTGGCGCATCCAGCACTAAAGGAAAGTTGCATAGATAAGAGGACCACCAGGTGCGCACTGTCCAGCGAGCTGTTTCTCAAGCGCTACGTACGTCCTCATTCATGAGCAGCACCACTCCGCAGAGCCACCGTAGCCCTATGTGCACAGCAAGGACTCGACGCATCACAAGAAGCTCAAGAGTGAGGCTTCACTAGGGCCACTCAAGTGCGTTTTCCCGCTGAAGCCTACAAGACTGGGTCCCCGCAACTCAGACCTGGAGGACATTGAGCGTCGTCGCTACCACAACATGATGGAGCGCCAACGCCATGACAGTATGCGCTCCAGCTTCCTGATCCTCAGGGACCTTGTGCCTGAGCTGGTGCACAATGAGAAGGTGGTCATCCTGAAAAAGGCCACGGAGTACATTTTACACGCTGCAGGCTGATAAGTACAAGCTCCTGATGGAAAGGGAGAGACAGCAGTTGTCGAGGAAAATCAAACACTCCGAGATGTACTAAATGTTTCTTAAATGGACAGTCACCACTATTTTGCACATGTTGACCTGAAAAACAAAAACAAAAACAAAAACAAACTATTGTGCTGACATTAAGAATGTTGGTATGCCTTCATATTGATCCCTTGTCAAGTTTGGAGTTGGATAGGGGCAAGTCATGGAGTTCTAGTGGGCCTTGGAAAGTCTAGGAGTAAGATGCTAGGTGACTTCTTTTTTTCCTCCAACTGCAGTGATGACCCTAAGGTTCAGGACAGTTGGGAACCTTAGAAGGCTATTGAAGTCATGTTTACTCCAAGTTCCCAGTCACTTTTCCTTTTTACAGGAGTAATTACATTCCACAGATGTAATTATACCATGTAATTATATGTAATAGATACCACAGAAAGGGAATCCTCATTTGATGTCCGTGGGGGAGTATTTCTGTAAATTCCATAGACTCGCCCACCAAGAGGTCAGTATTACACTGGAAGTTCACACCTTAGTATCGTAGTAATACCTCAATGTTAGAGGAGCATGTTGTATATACAGATATATTGTCAATCTCTGTTATGTACTGTACTAATTCTTACACTGTCTGTGGTGTACTTTAGTAGGATGTTGATATGTAACTAAATTTGATATTTATGCTTACATATGGAAATGAAGGTTTTTAGTAGATATGACTTTATCACTTTTTTGAATCGAGAAACTTTATTTATTTATTTATTTATTCATTTATTTATTTATTATGTATACAATATTCTGT
>LOJH01051610.1:0-12485 GCA_001685095.1 Ellobius talpinus
TTGGAAGAGCAGGCAATGCTCTTAACCTCTGAGCCATCTCTCCAGCCCTATCCTATATTCTTTTATGTACTGAGGGAAAACCTTGAAGGCACTATTTTTAGTCTGTGTGTACGGGTGCTTTGCCTGGACACATGGAAGCGTACCAAGTGCATGCCTGGTACCCGTGGAGGTCTGAAGAGGGTGATGGATCCCCTGCAGCTAGAGTTGTAAGCTCCTGTGTGGACGCCAGAAACTGAACCTGGGTCCTCTGCAAGCTAGCTCTGTTAAACGCTGAGCCACCTCTCCATGCCTTGAATTTACCTCCAGATCTTGAATTCACCTCCAGATACAGCAGAGGGGAAACCATTCGCTTCACCTTGTAATACCGCTAGAACCCAACTACCTATTACCTAGTCTGCCACCCATCTGATCCAAACCAGGATCACATTTCCCCTAGATCACTACAGTGAGGCTCCTAAGTGGTTTCCCCACTTCTGTGCTCATCAAAATCAAAACGTTATATGGCACACAGGGGCTGAACGGACAGCACAGCGGTTAAGAGCACTGGCTGCTCTTCCAGAGGACACGGGTTCAGTTCCCATCACTCACACGGCAGCACAAAAACCTGTAACTCGAGTCCCAGAGGACCCAACATCCATTTCTGGTTTCCATGGGCACTGCACACAGGAGGTGCACAGACATACAGGCAAAACACTCAATACATATAGAATACAATCTTTAAAGAAAATTAAACATTTACTTCCCACAGCAGCCTCTAGACCCAGGTAACCAGAGCCTACACCCCACACTTCAGATCCCCTTTTCATGTGGAGTGGGCGGGGCCAAAAGGATGGATGAACACACATACACACAGACCTCTTCTATTGCCGCCTGGGTCTTGGCGGATTCTCAGCCTGCCTCATTCCCCAAACCATCTACGGGCAATGTCAAGTCAGCAAAGAATTCTGGGAAGGCGAACGGCATGCTCAGGCTCAGGAGGTTGACAGCAGCAGCCCGTGCTCTGTCGGCAAACAGGTGGGAAGACCCTAAGGCACTGACGGCTGTAGTGGGGCAGTATGCAGAAGGAAGCAGAGGCAGAATCGGTGCTTACTAAACACAGTATGATCCCACTTAGAAGTCCGAAGAACCTAAGGTTCGCTCATACCTACTGTTACTCAAAAATGGATTGAATAAAAAGATGTAGAAAAGATTCTGCCACCCAATTCCTGTGGAATGCCCTCTGACCTCCACATGCACGAACACAGGCAAAGAATGTAATTATAAAATGAAGAGACATTGCAAGCACTGGCTTTTCTTAAGACCCAGGTTCAATTCCCTGTACCTACAGAGTGTCTTAAAGTCACCTGCATTCTCTAGTCTCAGGGGATCCAATGCCCTCTTCTGGCCACCAAGGGCACCAAGCACACATGTGGTACACATCTGCACATGCAGACAAAATGCTCATACACATAAGTAATGAGGTTTTAACATTTTAATAGGGCTGGCAAGATGGCTCAGTGGGTAAAGGTGCTTGCCACCAAGTATGAAGAAGACCCGAGTTATATCTCGGGGACCCAAATTATAGGAAGACAGAGTGTACTCCCACAGACTGACCTCTGACCTTTATATGGGAACCATGACATACACACATGCCTACATGCAAAATAAATAAATGTGGGACTGGAGAGATGGCTCTGAGGTTAGGAGCGCTGGCTGCTCTTCCAGAGGACACAGGTTCAATTCCTAGCACATGAGTGGCAGCTCACAACTGTCTGTCACTCCAGTTCCCTGGGATCTGGCACCCTCACCAGACATACATGTAGGCAAAACACCAATGCACATAAAATAAATTATTAAAGAATGTAAGTTTAAAATGCTAAGAAAACATCTACAAATTAGGTCTCTGGGGGAAAACAATCAGACAATCACTATTAATTTAAATCTCTGAAGAACTAAATAAAAATTCTATTTATATCAAGAAAAGTTATTTCTGCTTTAGAATTTTCTTTTCTTTTCTTTTTTCTTTCTTTCTTTTTCTTTTTCTTTTTTTTTGAGACAGGACCTCACCATTAAGCTCAGGTTGGCCTTGAACTCTCAATTCTTCTGACCCAGTTGCCTTCTAAGCACTGGGATCACAGGTGTGCGCCATGAAGACAACTCCTTATGGGAAACACTCGTCTTGAGGTAGGGCTTCAGGGACCCCAGGCTGAGCTCTGAAATCTCTGGTCCTCCTGCCTCCAGCTCCTGAGCACTATGATTACGGGTAGGGAGCATCAGACCAGGGTTATGGTGTACTGGGGATGAACTCAGGGCTCTGTGTGCAATAGGCGAGCATTCTCACTGCTGGACTACATCCCTAGGCCCATTTTTAAAAAGCTCAAGGAGGTGGGATGAGTTAATTTCTACAATGCTCAGACAAGAAGTCTCAGTAGAAAAAAAGCCTGCAGTGGATTTATGCTGGGGTCATGGCTTGATAGTAGCACTATAAATCCTTATACCTTTTACGTTTGGAATCGCTGAAAACAAGCAGAGTAACTGAAGACATTTTAGGTGAACACAGCTCAGGAAGAGAGAGTCATATATAAAGACAGAGTGTGCTAGGCTGGATGTGATGGTGCACACCTTTAATCCCAGTACTTGGGAGGCAGAGACAGGAGGATCTCTGTGGGTTTGAGGCCAACTCGACCTACATAGAGTTTTATTCCAGCCAAGGCTATATACTGTGAGACTTTATCAAAAAAAAGAGTGAGTTCTACACCAAACACTAAACTTTTCTTCCTCCATCTTTGCTATTCTGTAATGGACTCCCACGGCTACCAGCAGATTCGCCTATTTCGTTGCAGCTACTTTTAAAAGCCATTTAGAGGGCGTCAAGTTTAGATGCTCGTCAATGATACCTTAGTCAGATGTTATTTCTGACATATGAAAGCATGGGAGAGGTGTCACAGGAGGGTGGTTCTTAAACGCATGTTTTGGAGTCCAAACTTTCTATGCAGCCAGACAAATCACTGGGGCTTAAGACCCAGCTCTGTCAGTTGTGGCTCCAGACAGGCAAGCAGACTGAATTCCTGCGGCAGCTACCACTTTGTCATGTGTGTGTGTGTGTGCATGTGTGTGTGTGTGCATGTGTGTGTGCATGTATGTATGTGCGTATGTGTGTGTGCAAGCATGCGTGTATTGTGTGTGTACACTTGCGTGTGTGTATGTGAGTGTGTGTGTGCGTGCATGTATTGTGTGTGCAAGAGTGCGTGTGTGCATGCGTGTGTGTGTGCGTGTGTGTATGTATGTGCGTGTGTGTGCATGCATGTATTGTGTGTGTACACTTGCGTGTGTGTGTATGTGAGTGTGTGTGTGTGTGTGCGCGCGCGTGTGTCCTGCTTTCCTCCCTGATCGTCTTCCCTGAGGTGTCCACCATTTACTGCCTGACAAATCCACATACCCAAGTTGTCTTATGGTAAAATAATTCTGGCAGGAATATTAGTGATGTCATAAACACATTTATGTCTGTGAAATATAGAACATTTCCTGGCAATTAATAACATAGCTCTCAGTACATATGAACTGCTAATAGTAATTTAAAATACCTCAAAGCTCTGGATTCAAACAAAAACCATTAATAATAAAATGCTATGAAGTAAGTTCCTTCAAGTTGACACTATTCTCAGTGGTTCCTTCTTAGTCATCTCAGGATTTAATTCATGGATGTCGAGATGCTATGAAGAAGCTGGGTATGGTGGCACACGCCTAGCAGACAGGCAGGTCTCTGAATGCAAAGACAGTTTGGTCTACATAGTGAACTCCAGACCAGCCAGCACTATGCAGTGAGTGCTTGTCTTCAAACAAACAAGCAAAAAGCTATAAGCGCTAACCTCTGCCATGGGTATTTGCACTTTAAAAGGGATCATATCTTTTTAAACTCTAACGATGTATGAAATAGAAGGTGGAATCACAGATCTTGAAAATTGTAACACCAGAGAGCGTGGCGCATGCCTTTAATCCAAAACTCGGGAGGCAGAGGCAGGTGGATCTCTGTGAGTTCGAGGCCAGCCTGGTCTACAGAGTGAGCTCCAGGACAGGCTCCGAAACTACAGAGAAACCCTGTCTCGAAGAACAAAAATGAAAACAAACAAACAAAAAAGCCAGAAAACAAAAATTAAAAAAAGAAAATTGTAGAGCAGGGGACCTATTTATGCTGCCAACTATGAAAGAAGGAAGTAATTGGTAACAGCCAAGGGGAGAGCAGAGGTGGAGGCTGGGCCAACAAGGTAGCTGTGCCCAGAGAATCCAGCTTGCTCTCCTGCCTGCAGCCACAGTTGACAGGCAGCTAGGTCACCAGCCCCAAAGGTCCCATCTCACAAAGATCTAAGAGGCTGAAGAGAGAGGAGGATGGGAGCATTTCTTGACCCTTCTTATTTTCCTCTCCGGGGCTCAAATCCCTTCTTTTCATTTGAGAATCAACCGCTCTGAGAGGAGACATTAACTCTGGTTGGCTCCAGAGCATCAGATAGATGGTTTGGGTGCAGTCATTTGAGAGAGCGATGACAAAACAGAAAGCTGGCATCACTCTCAGATTCTGGGAAAATATTACTTGTGTGTATATAATAGCATTAAATACTTACGATGCTCTCAGTGAAAGATGCTTGTAGGGTCTTAAATCATCTGCACTATCCTCCCACACATTTTTAAATATGTCACACAGGACATAAGTGGCTATTAGATGGCTGTTTAAAACCACATATGTACTTACAAATGTTGTAAAAGCTTTTGGTTACTTACCAGGGTTTAAAGACAATGAATTTTTAATTTGCTCACTGCATTAACGTGCTGTTTCGTGACTCAGTGAACAGGGTTCAGACCTAACAGACTCGAGAACAAAATTTTATAAGCAAGTCTTGTAAGAACAATGAAGCCTGAAAATTTTCTATGCAAGTTCATTTCTTAAAAAGTGCTAGTCACGGGCCTGGAGAGATGGCTCAGAGGTTAAGAGCACTGGCTGCTCTTCCAGAGGTCCTAAATTCAATTCTCAGCAAACATATGGCGGCTTACAACTATCTGTAATGAGATCTGGTCTCCTCTTCTGGTGTGTGTATGCAGAAAATATAAATCTTTTTAAAAAAAGTGTTAGTTAAAAGGTAAAAGAGATAGCTCAACAGGTAAGACAGGCTCTCTTCCAGAGGACCCAGGTTTGGTTCCCAGTGTCCACATGACAGCTCACAACCTTGGTTCCAGGGGATCTGATGCCCCCTTCTGGTCTCTGAGGGCACTAGGCATGCATACAGCCTATATAATTACATTCAGGCAAAATACCCATACACATAAAAAAATTTTTAAAAAATGCTAGCTGTGACTATTTTCATAAAGCAGATTATGAATGCAGTAAGAAAAGTAATATATATTTGTCAGTCTTGTATTCAAAATTCTTTCGGTCATGTGTATGCCAGCCAAAAGAGCCACTTCCAGTTAACTTCCAGAATTCATCACCATTCCATAAAGACTTTCCAGACAAGAGTGATGGTTCCCCTAACTTCCTAGGGGACTTTGGTTGCGCCACTGCTCCAGGAGCCAGTGTCAACCTCTGTATTTACCTGCACACATTCCTACTTTGTCACCCACTGGAGGTGATGGAAGGGCTACCAACATTCTTTAACGTGGACTGGTAGAAGAAAACCAACTTCAGAAAGTTGTCCTTTGACCTTTGTACATGCCTGCAAGAACATGCACACACACACACACACACACACACACACACAAATAAAATTAAAACCCAGGGGCTTAATAAAAGTATATAGCAATATTGTTTTAGTAAATTCTTAGAGCGAGCGAATAACTTGAGTTGCAATTCTGTTTTGTTTTTGAGACAGGGTCTCATTACGTAGCTCTGGCAGTCCTGGAGCTCAGTGTGTAGGCTTTGAACTCACAGAGATCCTCTTGCTCCCACCTCCTAAATGCTGGAATAAAGGCATGCGCCACCAAGCCAGGCCCCTTGATTGCAAATCAATTCCTTTATAACATTAAACCAACGGCTGAAAACAGGAAGTCATTGCATCTAGTTCCGGGGTTACTCTCAAAAATCAAATACTTCTGGACAAAGTTGCCACTCTCCCCCAGTCAGTCCTCATCAGTTTCTGGATCTTTTCGTGACACGGTAATTCTACTTTGTTTTAAGGTGCTTCTACGGTTATACCAACCTAAATATGCTCAATCTCATCTGAGTCTAGAATTTACTATCATTCAGGTTGGTCTATACTTTGCGGTGAGCTTCTTGCTCAGTCTAAGTGCTGAGATTACAAGTGTGGCAACCACAGCCATATTTCTCTATCTTAAATGTGATCTTAATCTGTGGCCCCCAAGGGCTGGGATTACAGATAGGGGCCACCATGCCCAGAATTACATTTCTGCTTGTCTCATTAACCTGAGCCTAAATTGCCCCCAGTACCATTGCATGCTTTCAGACATCCAAAACAGATTTCATACAAAGCTAAACTGTACCTTCTTGTTATGAGTTGTGAGCCTGTAAGTAACTACCCATGTCCTTAAGAATGTTATTGGTAAAAGAATAAGAATGTTGTTTGTATCAGTTACTCATAGCTGTGATAAAAACAGTAAATACATTAGAGAAGGGGTTCGACTCACGATTTGTGGGTGCAGTTCATCATGGTAGGAAAGACAGGGCAAGAAAGATCTGCAAAGCCAGGACCATGTGGATGTGCTGGCAAGGACATATTACATACTACATGCTACATGCCTTTTACTCCAGCTGCACTTGCTCTGTGCACCTTAGTGCTTCCCTACGTGGCTGTTTTGAGCAGAGCGCTCTACCAAGGGCGTTTTTAGTTCAGTCTATTGCAAATGAATTTACATCTTCACAGGCTGGAGCCTTGACTGGAAGCACCTTTCCTATAGTCCCAGTACAAAGCACCACATGATTTTTGACAAAGATGTCAAAAACACTCACTGAAGACAGATCTTTAACAAACGTGCTAGGAAAACTGGACATCCATCCACACAAGGATGAAGCTAGGTCCCTTATGTCTCAGCTTGTACAAAAACCTATTAAAAAAAGAGAGAGAGATAGAGAGAGAGACCCGAAACTTTGAAAATACTGGAAGAAAAAGTAGGGGAAACACTTCAAAATTCAGGTACAGATAACACTTTTCTAAACAGGACTCTGGTCACTTAGGAAATACGGCCAACTATGCCCAAATGGGACACATGAATTAAAATGCATTTGCACAGCAAAGGAAACTGTTGACTACATTGAGAGGCAGCCACAGATGGGAGACAATCTTCACCAGTGACATATCTCACGGAGAGGATTTCTATCTAGAACATGCCAAGAACTAAAAAAACTAAACAAGAAAATAAACCAAGTTAAAAAGATGTAGGATAAGTTGATGAAGAGAATTCTCAAAAGAAATTTGAAATAAAGGGCCAGGTGTGGCTGCGCACGCCTTCAATCCCAGCACCCAGGAGGCAGAGGCAGGCAGATGTGAGTTCGAGGCCAGCCTGGTCTATATAGCAAGTTCCAGGACAGCCCTACACAGAGACCCAGTTCTTCTTGCTATCATGACACGCATGTGACAAAGCAGTTCAGGAAGGAAGGTTTTCTTTTTTCCTGGCTCTAAGTTTAAAGGCGAAGACCATCGCCGTGGGAAGACAGCAGAAAGAGCTCTCAGCCTGGGCTCACATCTCAGGGAAGAGGAAGCAAACAGCAGCGAACGCTGGGGCGGGGAAAGAGTGTTATCTGTAAGGTGACACAACTCTGGAAATTCCCTCAAAGACATAAAGATGTACATTGTTGTCTCCCCTAAGTGACCAAAGCCACTCAAGCGGACCATGAAGATTAACCATTACAGTAGCTACATTTTCTTCAAAAATTAGTGTTTCAGGAGGCTGAGGAGATAGCTCAGCAGTTAAGGGCACTGGCTGCTATTCCAGAGGTCCTGGGGTTTAGTTCCCAGCACCCACAACGGGCAGCTCACAACTGTAATGCCACCGCCTGAGAATCCATGGTTTATGGCTTCCAAGAGCATTTGCATTCACATGTGTGTGTACACACGTGCATGCGTGCACACACACATAATTAAAAATAATAAAAAATTAGAAAAAACCAAACTAATATTCTGCCAGGCAGTGGTGACATGCTCCTTGAATCTCAACACTCGGGAGATAAAGGCAGATAGATCTGAGTTCCGGGTCACCCTGCTCTATAGAGAGAGTTCCAGGATAGCCAGAGCTACACAGAGAAACCATGTATCAAAACAAAAAGAAAAACACCCCCCCAAAAAAACCCAACTGCCCAAATCACCACCACCACCACCACAACAACAACAACAACAACACTATTTCACTGAGGCTAGAGAGATGCTCAGCAGTTAGTTAAGAGCACTTACTGCTCTTGCAGAAGACCCAGGTTTGGCTCCTAGTACCCACGGCTCAAAACCATCTTTAACTCCAGTTCCAGGGGATTCAGTATTCTCTTTCTGGCCTCTGTGGGCACCAGGTGCATACATAATATGTATGCATGCATGCAGGCAACACGCACAGAAAATAAAAATACAGTCTTTTAAAAAATTAAAAGTATCTATTTCACTATATATTCCAGTTTTCTGGGGGTCAGAGAGATGGCTCCGTAGCTAAGAGCACAGGTTACTTTTGCAGAGGACCCAGGTTCAGTATCCTACACCTACGTGGTGGCTCACCCCCACTCATAACTCCAGCTACAGGGAATACGACCCGCTGACTGCCATGGGTCCCAGGGCTGCACATAGAACAAATACATATATGCAGGCAATACACTCACACACATAAAATAAATAATTCTAAAGACAATTTTAATAATTCTAATTATCTACAACATAGTGACCTTTCTAGCTGACCCCTCCTTATATCAGTTTCTCTACACACTTGGAAAGAAAGCAGGGTGTGGGGGAATTGATTACAAACACTGGAGGCGTCCACAAGGTCAGGGACCAAAGGTCAATACTATGGATAATACAATCTAAATCTTCTAATTATTTTAACTATTGGCTCTGTCTTCAGATTCTTTGAAAAGCATTGAAATGAAAATCAAGAAAAGACCATGAAGAAAGCCTAGAAACACGAAATAGACAACTAAAGCGCCAGTCAATAAGGGACAAGGGGGGAGGAGGTGGAAATTTTTAATATTTAAATAAATTATAAAAAAGATAACTAAACAGTTATAAAGCATTATATTGAAGATAGCTTGCACAATTGTTATCATCATCAATAGCAACAAAATAATTTTTTTCCTCTTTTTTTTAAAAAAACGAAGCAGGTGCCACTGTCAGTTAAACAGAAAAGAACTGTATTAGAGCCATTCTGAAAGTCAGGCGTTGTGTGCATGCCTATTTTTCAAGGCTGAGGCAGGATATCAAGTCCGACAGCAGGCTGGGCTGTCTGGGAGGGAGACCCTGACTCAAGGGTTGGGGAGATGAAAGAAGAAATCTGGAGACTTCCCTTAGGGAACATATGTTAAAGCAGGAAACATACTGCATCTCTCTTCTGACAAAGGTGATTTTCATAGTAAGTTCTGTCTTTTAAAGTTTTACATTATTGTTGTGTATGTTCACATGTGTGAATGATGTGGGATGGGGACCACACGTGAACCACACGTGACACAGCACATGAAGGTCAGAGGTCTATTTTCCCTCCGAATTCCCCCTTCCACTGTGGGTTCTGGGGAAGGACGCTGAACTCGGATCCTGGTGTGCTGAGCCATGCTGCAGGCGGGAGTTTCTTTTTACTGGTGGTAAAGACAGTTACAAGCGGGAAGAGTAGCATTTTCCAACAGCAGGAAAAATAGGAGGAAATGGCCATTTCAGCGGGTGGTAGGCTTCAGGCATTATAGACGGCAACAGTTACGTGAAATAACTTTATCCACAGTTTATAGTTAATTAGGTAAACCCTGCCCACTCCTTGTAAATAATTTTCAGTTTTCTATTTACTCTGGGCAACCACTGCAGAAGCTCGCCCTCTTAAAGGGCTGTTGGTGAAACGTCGTCCAGGGTCAAGGCACAGTGTTTGGTGGACAGAAGGGGGTTCAATATTTTTGAAGGGACAAATTATTGAGTGAAGTGAACACAATAGGCTCTCTAACTCTCCCTGCTTCCCTATTATTCCTCTTGTGTGCGTTGGCAGCTCTCCATGGCAATCATGCTGTATCGCCTTCCCTTCCCTCCAGAAGGGTTTGGCTTAGTCTTTCTTCCTATAGAAATCCAGGATCTATAATCACCCTGCTCCTCCTCATTAAGCAGTGAAAAATTAGCCTTTCCCTGGACCGTCCTAATATTCTAGCTGAAGGGTTTTCTTTTTTTTTCTATTTTGATAAAGCTAGTACAAAGCAAACTCTGCTTCCAGGATAGTTGAATTCCTTTCTCCTGTTCCAACTTACAAGAAATTAATTTGGGGCCAATATTATCAGTGTCCCACCAACAGACAGACATCAACTTCCTGCGGCAAACTTCAGCAACAATAGTGGAAACATTAAAAACCAAAAGTAAACACTGCATTCAACTATGGGGTTAATAAACTGAATTAAGATATGTTTTGTATAAGATACGTATTTTTTAGTGTGCTCATGATGTGATCTAACAAATACATCTTTAGATGACAAAAAAGTTTCGTCCCTATGACTGATAAAAATCACATTAAGAATGAAGTCTTAAGTTCTCACTCACAGTGTCTGAAAATGCTGTCAAGAGCTGGGCAATAGTGGCACTGGCCTTTGATCCCAGCAGAGGCTGGTGGATCTTTCAGTTTGAGGTCAACCTGGTTTATGGTGTGAGTTCCAGGAGAGCCAGGGCTACATAGAGAAACCCTGTGCAGGTGGGGGCAGGGAGAGAGTGGAGAGAGAGCAGGAATAAAGCTCAAGAAAAGTAGCCAAAACATTCAAACTTTCTGTACTGTACTCACTGAACTATTTACTCAATATCAGAATGTCTCAAATTCAATTTGGGATAGTAATAAATACTAGAACGAAAAATCCATCACCATTGCATAAGGCTGGGAGTGCCGACCAATCTCTGTGAGTTCCAGTCCAGCCAAGGCTACCCAGTGAGGTCCTATCTCAAAATAACGGCAACAAACAAACATGTAAACAAAACTTCGGGAATCTGGAACTCAGAGGAGAAACCCCGAATTGCCAAATGTTTAAAATCTTTTTCAAATTACCCGAGATGCTAAATTAAAAAACAATTACGTGTTCTAAAAAAATACACTTTTAGGGCAACTAGGTACTGAATCTCATTGAGATTGTGAAATCTTCAAAGATGCGTTCAACTCCCGTTTGGCTATGCATATGATTACAAATACAGTCAATTCTTCTTTTGTTTACACTATATACTAGTTTTGAAGAAACCTCACACTTAAATTGCCATCTCAAAGCTTTCTCCATCCCTGCTCCGGTCCTATAGAGAGACCTAACTGGTCTCGGCAGATGAAAAGGAATTGAATATCGTACTTCCATGCTAATTTCACAGCTTGGCTATTTGCAAAGTGTTATAAATTACGGTTTAAAAGGGTGGGACATCTTGAAGAAGTGACTCTTCCAAGCTACTAATGTTATCCTACAGGAAATTATCCAGCTATCAGTAGAATTTACATAGGTATGATATATTCCACTTGAGACAATGACTACTTTTCACGCTTTTTCTTAAGGTGGCGGCGCGGCGTGACCTGTCCTCTAACTCTGAGCAGCCGTTTCTCCTCCTCACGGGGACATCACTCCTACACCGTCCATTCTCAAAGAGGGCGGAAAAGTTTTAGAATGCTGGTATTCCAAAGTCCGACCCGACCCAGGGTCGGTGGGTGGAGGCAGGTGCTAGCTGCCGCACTGAGACCTGACCCGCGCAGGGAAGGCGACTGTCACCTCCCGGCGATCGGAGCTGGCGACGGGATGTGGTTAGATGTCCCCGACGCTTGCACCGCAGTGCCCGGCCCGCACCCTCCCCGCATCCGCCCCGCGCCCCCTCCGGTCCACCTGCAGCATCTCCGGTACCCGGGAGGTGGCCGGCTGGCTCCGGCTGCAGGACCGCAAGACGCACTGAGACTTCCCAGAGGCGCCGATTCGAAGTTCGCCGCCCTCGCCACCGCGCGCCCCTGGGCTCGCTCCCTCCGTCCGTCCACGGCCCCCTTTCCTCCCACAAGATCCCCTCCCAGGCTGCCTGCGGGCGGGAAAACTCTGTCAGGTGCCTCCCGCCCTCCGGGCTCCCGCCCGACGTCCGCTCCTGCAGGGGAGCCTCGCTCAACCAACCGTCGCCGCCACCGCGCACCCCTCGCCACTCACCGGCTCCAGCCAGGGAAGCCATCTTAGCGCTCGCAGCGCTCCCAGGGCCCCCTTAGTCCGGCCGCATCTGCGGGGGGGGCAGGGTCCGTGTTACGTCACGGAGACGCGAGACCACGCCCATTCACCACGCCTCTATGGTGGACCACGCCCATCGCCACGCCCCCGGCATCGGAGAGCTGGCAGCGCGACCCGGGCCCCC
>LOJH01051612.1:0-12485 GCA_001685095.1 Ellobius talpinus
CTAATTTCATGGCCTGGGTCAGTCTACTGGCCATGTTCAGTCCACTACTTTCTCCCCCTGTTCTGGACTCTTCCAGATGCCTCTGGCTATGCTCTCCCTCATATCTACAATAAAGCCCTTGCCCTCGACCCACACCTTGGAAGGATGGTGTCCTCGCTTTACTATGCACTTACTATTTTTGAAATTCTATTACTCTATGCCTGCCTGAATTCCCTTTCTCCTTTTAAATGTATGCTTCATGTCTTACTTAACACACACTTTCTTCCTTGCTTGGTAGAAGCCAAGTAAGATGATCAAACCCAAGTACCCATTGTGACTTTGTTACTCTCACCCAGAAGTCTGTTTTTGTTCTGCTCATTGCTGGATCAGGATGGCTGCATATTATTTGGTAGATGTCAGGCATTCCATCGCCAGCAGGTGAGTGAGTGAGTGAGTGAATGAATGAATGAATGAATAAATTTTTCTGTGTCTATTGGTTTAGATAATGGCTTTGTCTACTACTCCCCCAAATGTATGATTTTATTAGATTCTTCATGCAGTTTCTAGATGGGAACAAAGTAACTACTATCATAAATTCACAACAGATATATAAAGCATGAACACAGACTGATACCCATTTCAACAAAAGCTGAGGAAAGAAAATTGCTAAGGAAGTACAAAATGCACTTTGTGATGTAAGTAAATATCTGAATTATTTTTTTTCTTGAGCTTTATTGATTGGTAAGTCACACGTCATATAGTCCAACAAGCAAAGTATAAAATTTAAGGTGGGGGTATCAATTTATGGAGTTATTTAATGATCAGAATAATCTCACTTTAGACCACTTCATTCACCTAAAAGAAACGTCTTGCCTCCTAGCTGTCTCTCCTCACCTGTCTTTGCTTCCTCTCTGTATCTTCCAGTCCTGGAATTTGTTTTTCATGCCTGCTAACTCTGAATTTTGTGTATAAAGCAGAAAGGAGAGTGAAAAGGGAAAAATTATCACATTCTCAGGGAGTATGCATGTGTATATTCATCGTGTATGTGTGTGTGTAAGCACATGTAAATGTTAAAGTTAGTTGTCATCAATTATTTATACTTATCTTTGTTTTTCTTTCTGCACTGATAATGTGTTAGTTCTCTACCAAAAGCTGGCTTTTCCTTTTAAAAGGGGTTTGTATTTTTAGGTTACATTGACAGTAGTGTGAAAAGATTGTACAGTACTCGCCATCCTTGCATTTAAAGGCATTGAACTGTGTTGACAAATTTTTCTAGCTCAGGACAGGCATCTTTTTGAAGTTTACTAGTTTTATCTCCCAGCCCATATGTTTCCCAATCTCTTATAAATTTTGTTTCTGCTCGCATAGGATGGAGTTTATAAGGGCTTTTAAAATCATCCTGGAATGTTTCTCAATATAAATATATTGGCAAATGTTCTAAGATACTCACCAGTTTAATAGAATCCTTAACAGGAGACAAGGGGGAGGGGAGCTCACTCAGATACCCACAGAGTGCTAACTAGACCCAATGGCTGCTTCTGACTCCCTAGTGGAGAAAGGTGGTTAGTTCTTCTGCCTCTATTCCTTCTTCCCTGGGGTTCTGTATATGTAACAAAATGCCTCGAATTAGACAACTAAACAAGCTATTCAAATCAGATTAGTATTTATTAAAGATGTATTTATTTTCTTTCTTGTTTCTATGTTTTGCTGGCATATATTATGTGTACCATGTACATGCTTGGTGGAGACCAAAAGAGGGTATCAGATCCCCTGAAACTGAAGTCACAGATGATTGTGAGCCATCATGTGGGCACTAGGAACTGAACCTGAGTCCTCTGAACCAGCAGCAAGCGCTCTTAACTGCTGCTATGCCACCTCTCCAGCCTTCAGATACAGTGTTTATTTAAAGCATGAGACTTACTGAGTCAGAAGTAACTACACACATGCTTCTTTGTACCCAAACGTTCTGGCTGAGAATGAAGTTGAAGCTGAGGGATTATGGGAGGGTCCCACCTTCGATGAACTTCTCTACCCCATAGGCTCCTGTGAGTAGCATGAACTGACCAAGTGCCCGTGCATAGTGACCTGGGGCCTCTTCAAAGCCTGCCTGTCCCTCAGCCAGAATCTAATTCCTGCTGGTCCTCCTTCCTGTCAAATCCACCACTAGCTCAAGCCTAGTAGCTTCCGAGGGCCCAAGCCTGGGGTTTTGCAAGGAAAAACAGTGTCACCTTAGGATGACCATGTCCAGTGGTCACCTCACCAGGCTGCAAACTGGTTTTGGTAGTCTCCGGGCTGAGCAAGAGCAGCTGCACTTTCTATGAAGGTTGACTTTTCCAGCCTGGCCTTCCTGTGTGCCAGCTTGAACCTAACACAGAGCATTCTGGGTGTTCAGACCTCTGCACGCGCATGAGGGCTTGCCAGGCACAGGGCATCAAGGCTGCACTTGTCTTAAATCTGAGCTTTGAGAGGGACTTTTTATTGCCAGGTGAAAGTTGGAAAAGAGGCAAACATAAGTTGTTTGCTAACTTTTTTTTTTAGGTTAGCATGGGCATACCATAAAGCATGGTTTATATTTCCACGTGAGTGTTCTTAGAAGATGATGCTTAATGGGGAAAATCTCTTGGACTTGGGTTGATAATTTTGTAACCACCATCCTGCTTTGAGGTGTATACCTCTAGAAAAAAAATCAATTCTTTATCAAGAGACAGACATCTGACGGTAGTCATGGATTGCAAACATGAGTGGGTAGGAGGGCTTGTGTGGTATGTACCTGTGGTTGTGTGTGCATGGGGGTTTTGTGTGGTGGTGGTCCATGACCATACTTACACCTGATCCCCGAATCAACACAGTGAGAGCAATCCACCATGCTTCCAACAAGCCTGTTAGGGCATACTGACCTTCCTGTCAACAGAGTTCTAAGGACATGGAGCAGGGTGTGGGCCCAGAGAGTACCACCAGAACCTAGTTGAGACCATTCACACTGGGTATGACCTGTTGGCCACAGGCTTTGACAGCTGGTTAAGGGAATTTTGTGCAGCCCAGTGTCCCCCTGAGCAGTCATCCACTCATCTCTATAAGGGTTCTGCTGTGGCCTGAGGCTCTGGTGTCTCTGGCTTGGGAAGGCCAGTGAGGTCTAGGAAAAGAATATTATTAGATGGACTGAAAAGTGCTCACAGAACATGTTGCGCATGGATTCCTCTGCTGTAGACCCATGTGACTACTGTCATTTTTCACCATGCACATTGCCTTGACCCCAGTTCAAGGACAGACCTGAGGACTGCGTGGAAGGCATTGGGATGTGTGAACCTCATGGTTCTTACCCTGAAGGTGACGTGTTCAAAGGGCAGAAGGTAAGGCCGCTGCGGGATGAGGCCATTCACCTCAAAATACCAGTTTCCCTTCGTGAACCCACCATGTGGGTCACTTTTTTTCTTTTACGGGAAAGAATTGCCCTCTTTCAAATGCTGTCTGCCACCGTGAGGCTAGTGGCCAACTTCTTCTCTGAGGCCCCTTGTCTGAGGCCTTGCCATTCCTGGAGGGATCAAGCAACTCGGGCATGCAGACAGTGCCTGATTGAGCATGAGACCTACCCACTGGGCTCTTGCCAGTACTTCCAAGGAAGCTGCAGCCCCAAGTCCTTGGCAGGGGAGGCCAGGCTCAGAAAGATCCCTAATGATGTGGTTGCCCAGCCTTGTAGATGTAGAGTGGCCAGGAGGAAGCTGGAAACCCCAAGGTGAGACGTAAAGAGGGGCAAAGAGGGATGTAGAGCATACGTCTTAAGCTGCCTTCCTCCCTCTCCTCCATCCCTGGTCCCAGATACGTTCCTTTCCCAGAGCAATGGGCTCATGCCTGCACGTATGTGTGCACTTGCAGCCAACATACTTTTTCTGACTTTGTTTCTGGGGGAGGCCCTGGCAATATCAGTGGCCTTGTATACCCTACTTTTCTACCTTCCATGCACCCGGATGGGGTGGGCTTCTTCCTTCTGGGAAGCTCCCTTCCTTCTGCCTCTACACAGAAATCACCTGCCAGGCTATCTCATCTCTTAACTCCCACGTTTCATGTCTCTCTGGGGTATTCACCATTACACAGCATTTTATATCATGTGTTTTGCTACTGAAAGGTAAGTTCCCAAAGGGCGGGAGTTTCCCTGTTCCACTCACCTGCTATCGATTGTGCCAAGAAGCATGCTTGGCAGAAGTGAAACTTTCAAAAATACTGCTGGGTGAAAGAGACGTAAAACTGGGGCAGGAAAGCATAGGGAATGGTTCAGAAATTGGAATTCTGCTTGGTTTGGGTTTCGCAAACCTCCCTCTTTTAATGATGCAGTTAGCATCCCAGCTTGCTATCTGCATACACTATGCGTACCTCTCTCTTTTAATAATGGAGGTAGCATCCTCAGACCCCCACCTGCAATGGATGGAACAGGTTTCTCCTCCCCTAACTACAATCCAACCTAAAGAGTTTCCATTTAAATACATTCCAAATGCATCCAATGTATCAGGTTTGAAGAAGGGAAAGACTGATCCAGCCTGAACCGGTGTGGGGCACAAGTGTCATAAGGCAAAAACAACCGTACTCTCAAGTAAACTCTTGGGGGACAATCTCCTATTTATCATCTTCTGTCTATGCATAATTGAGTAAGCATATAATTAAAATCAGAGGAACAGACTATACGTCTTGACCTCTCAGACAAAACAGAAAACTACCTTCGCTACATCCCTTAGGAACCAGACTTCTTTTCCTGAACACCATGAAATCAAGTGCCAAGCAATGAATGATTGGGGCCCTTGCATACCTTCTCCTGCCCATGGCCTGCAGCCATCTCCAGTGTGCTTTCTGCCCTGTCCTGAAGCTTTGTCATGAATAGGGCTTCCTCAAAGATTTGCATTCTGGGTAGGCTTTTATTTCAGTTCCTTGGATAAGAGGCCAAGAGCCTGAGATACACCTGATCCTTCCCACCTGGAATGAAACTGCTAACTATAAAAATAATTATCAAATTAACCCTGGGGTCTAGTCCATTCGGACCACTCTAGCAGACCGCCATAGACAGGGTGGTCTGCCATGAAGTGAAAACTGTCAAAATTCTGGCAGCGGGGCAAGCTAAGGTCAAGACGTCAGAAGCCTAGACGTCCAGAGGCGGCTCGTTTCTTGGCTCACAGGTGCATACAGAAAAGGTCAGAGAGCTCTCTGTGGTTTCACGTATACTGACCCCACACACATGAGAACGCTACATCTGAGCCTGGTCAGCTTCCTCTGCTCCGTTTCCATGCCGCCACCTGGGGATCTGCGTCAGTATTCACGTCAAACATCGGTATTCTGTCTACATTAGTGGGTTTGCCCTAATACTCATTTTTATCTTCTTCAATAGTTGTTGCTTCAGTTCCCCATTCATCCAATCTTTGAGTGTTTAAAAAGAGGAATGGAAGGTGTTGCAAGACAGAGTCTTCCCTATGTAACAGCACATACTGGCTTTAGACTCAAGATTCTCCGGCCCCGGTCTCCTGATTCTAGATTTCAGGTGTGTGCCACAGTGCCTGGCTCCAGCCCTCTGGTTTTAATGCTGGGAAACCCTGAACATCAGCTATGTTTATGCTGCTCTCCTAAGCAGAGTACATCTTGTTATCCAGAAGCTCCTAGTCTGGGGTGGGGTCACTGTATGGAGAGGTCTTTGCAGTCCAACTATTCTAGAGGCTGAGTTGGAGGCCAGCATGCACCCAGCATAGGGCTGGAGATGGCTTTACAGGCAGATAGAGCCTCATATGGCCATAGGGAACTGCAGGGGACAACATCCTACACAGAAAGACCCCTGTTCTGACACTGCTGGAACACCACCAAGATTACCCTGCACAAGGTGAGTGTGGTAGAAATGGCCTGGAGACAGGAGATACCGGAAAAGCTGAAGGAGTGAGGCTGACGTCACGAGAGAAGGCATGGGAAAGAACCACCTACAGCCTGCAGTTGGGGCAAGGGAGAATGCATGCAGCGGAAGGCGCAGGGTTGGGAGAGATGTTAAGTCTAGACGCGGGTGTGCTAAGCGGACAAAAGGCCAAGCAGATGGTGCTATGAGCAAGCGCTCTTTCCATTAGTGGGGCTTACAAAGGCCATTTGTGCCTGGAGTAACAAGGTTAGGATTCTGGACCGTAAAAGTCACAGATAAACACCCTTCGGAAGAGCATGTTAGGTGATAAGAAGGCCAAGTGGGAGACTTGGAAGGATATGTTCTTGCAGGTTACAAACCCGGCACCTGCGCAATGCTTAGGTACTCGTCCGAGTTTTGAGCACATCGATGGGGATGTGCAATGCATCATGGGTTGTCTTCCCTACTTCCTTTGCTGAACAGATCTCAGAGTGTAGGAAACGAGGTGCTGGGGGTTTGGAGGACCTATTTGTTCTTCTCAACAGTAGTGGATCCTGGGACTTTGACAGAATTTCAGGCACTATGGTCATATCCCATCTATGACACAAGCTTCCAAGGCAGAAATTAATATGTGTTCTGTGAAAGGAATGCAGATGGCTCTACTGATTTTGAGTTGAATCCTTCACAATGTTTATATATTTATTATATTTACCACTGAGATGTAGCGATCTTACTCTTTGAAAGGACTGATTTCAAACGGATGCTATGGTACACACCTGCCATCCCTATTCAGAAGGCTGAGGAGTGAGGATCACTGGGATGCAGCAATGACCCACCCATACCTCAACAACAGGAAAAGTTGTAAAAAGAATTAATGCCAGGCATCCCCTGCTAAATCAGAGAGAATGAGGCACCAAACCGTTTATAAATGTTTAGCTGTGAAAGTCTGGGCCCCCAGGTGCTTTGCAGTCCTAGGCAGGGAGTTCTGGTGGGAGGCGGTTGTCTTGGAGGGGGTGGGCTGCGTTTTAGCAGGAATGAAACACTGAGCAGTGCTTCCATGAAGAGGCAAAATGTTGTCTGCTGAAGTGTCCCCCACATCCCTCCTTGCATACGGGCCCTGTTGCCCACAGCAGCAGCTGGACTGGGACATGCCAGATTAAGTAACACTGTCACATTACAAACAGGTGACTTTAGTATCCACTGCTTCCTGTCAACGTCTGCTTCTGCAGGAGACCATAATCAATCTGCTTCCATCAGAGCACAGATGGTTAACAGATCCACTGTCAGAAGACAAGGTGGAGAAAAGGGGGTGAGGAGTTGATGCAGCATGGTTGGGCCCTGCAAATGCCCTTGGGGCCGGATTGTAACTGAGGGGGAACAAGGGGGCCGGGGCAGAATCTGACACATGAGAGGGAGAAGAAGTTGTACAGAGGACAAAGGCATCCTTCGGATAGCACAGTCAGGAATCTGGGAAAGTGGCATTGTGGATGAGGAGGCAGCCCAGGCTACAGCCCTAGAAAGGAAGTGAGAGGCTTCTGCATCTATAGGCTGGACCAATGAGGGCTGGGTGATGGTTGCACTCTCTAAGGCTCCTCAGCCTTTGATGTCCCAGGTCCCTAGGATCTAGGCTAAGTCCTTGATTGGCTTTAGCACGACACCCATCAGGCCTTTCCCCTGCCCCCTTATCGTGAACAGAGGTGTGGCTCACCGTATATAAGTGATTTTTATCAGGATGGTGTTGGGCATGGAAATGTTGGGAAGTTCCAGGGCCAACAGCTGGGCATAGATGGGCCCTTGGTTTCATCAGTATCATGCAGCCTGGGGGTTTCCTGGGTTGAAGTCACTGTCACCCAGGAAGTTGCGGTTATATAAAGCTGCTGCCCTGCTTTGGTGTAGCAGCCACACAGACATAGGTGGCCTGAAAGCCACAAAGAGAAGAAGACATGCTGAGAGATGCCTCTGGCTGCCATGCTAGACGACCTTGTGGCAACTACAGTCTGACTCACTGATGAGTCTTCTTAAACACCTGGCTTTGCTCTAGTGGGGCCTTGGGGCTGAGTAAAGGCCCTGGGCCTCCTAGCAAACACAGAACTGATTTTCTTGGCATTTTCTTTATTATTTCTGCCTCTCATTCCCACCAGAAGACTGGGAATGGGGCTGGGCTCCCTTCAAAACACGGGCTGGATCATGTCCTCTGTGCCAAGTCACTGCAAAGCTACTGCCTCCTGCACAACCTAAGAAAGTCGAGGAGAAGAGGGCTGCTTTGCGGCCACTGATCACACTGCCAGATCCCCACCACGGTTCCGTTACAGTAGCCTTACCTACTCCTGATTTTATTCTCTACAGTTCCAGTTACTCAAGTTCCACTGTGTCCAAAAAGATTCAATGGAAAATTCCAGAAATAAATAATTCTTCAGCTTTAAATTGTATTCCCTATGTAGCCGGATGAAATCTGGGGCCATCTCGCATACTCGGGATGTGAAATCATTTGCCCAGTGTATCTGTGCTGTATATGCTGCCCTCCAGGAAGACTCTTGCAGTAGCCTAGTACTTATATTTGTGGTACCCTTTTTCCTAGGAATGGTCCTGAGCAGATAGGAGAGGATACTGAGGAGCCACCAGGGCAGCACACACAGCGCAGTTAGCTCTGGTGCTGCGGCAATGCTCCAGGCGCACGGAAGAAAAGGGCTTGCATGGTGACGATGCCACTGTCAGAATCTTGACAGGGTCTTAGAACATTTCCCCGTGGCTAAGGGGATG
This sequence comes from Ellobius talpinus, assembly GCA_001685095.1. Lineage (NCBI taxonomy): Eukaryota > Metazoa > Chordata > Mammalia > Rodentia > Cricetidae > Ellobius > Ellobius talpinus. Next base: position 8,600 of record LOJH01051612.1, read on the forward strand.
AGTGCATCCATCAGGTGAGGGTGTAGGGAGTCAGATCACAAGACTTCCCTAGCAACAGGCTCTGGTTCAGCTCAGAGACCTCAGACATCTGCTAAGTGCTCCTGGGACTGGCTATTCTTTTGGTAAACCCATCCCGTAGGTCCTTAAAGAACCACTCCTAAAGTAACTTCTCCAGCTGCCCCTTTCATCCCTTACCTATTGTCTCAAGTACCTCCCAGGGGCACAAGACAGAGAAGGCAAATAAAGATGCCCTGGTAGATGTATCTAACCTGGGGTTCAACACAAAATTGTAAACTCACTTCAAATACAATTACTCCCACCTTTCGGCAATTAGTTAAATTTTTAGGGGGGTGTTTTGTTGTTGTCATAGTTTGATTTCATTATTTTTTTTGAGACAGGTGTCACTATGTTTCAGCTGGCTTAGAACTTGTTATGGAGACCAGGCTGGCCTCAGAGTCACAGAGATCCACCTGCTTCTGCCTACTGTGTTCTGGGATTAAAGGTGTGTGCGCTGGTTGGGTTTATATCTGTTTGACACAAGCTGGAGTCATTTGGAAGAGGGAACCTTAATTGGGAAAATGCTCCTACTAGATTGGCTGGTGGCCGAGTCTGTGGCACATATTGAGGACTGATGATTGATGCAGGGTGGGCAGTGCCACCCCTGGGATGGTGGTTCTGGGTGATATAAGAAAGCCAACTGAGAAAGCCATGAGGAAGATCACTCCTCTGTGATCCTTACATCAGTTCCTGCCTCCAGGTTCCTGTACCGACTTCTGGATAATGCTCTACAAGCTGTAAGATGAAATGAACCCTTTCCTTCTCCAGTTGCTTTTGGGCATAGTGCTTTATCGTGACAATAGAAACACCGATTAAGACGGCTTGCCCTACCACCCCCATGCCTGGCACTTCCACGGTTCTTGAGTGGGAACTTTGTAGATGACAACATTATGTTACTGCGTCCAAAGGTTGGCTGTGCCTTTTTGAAAGGAAATGAATCAAGAGGACCATCTCTTGTTGCTAGAAAATGGGTCATAGTGATAGTGATGATGTGAGTAGCATCTCTAGGTGCCACAGCCATAGCTTCCTTTTTTTTCTGGCAATGTGACCTTGCCATGTTATTTTTTGTTTGTTGGTTGTTGTTGTTTTGTGTATGTCAGGGGGGTTGCTTTTGTTTGTTTGTTTTTAAGTTTAGTTTGAGGTCAGATTCGTAGCCTCACTTTTCCGTGGGGGCTGTGAGAAGTTAAATGATCGAGCCACACCTAGCACGCACACCTGGTCCTGGAGATACCTGCATGGGCACTGAGGCCGAACCACCAGTCAGAGCTTTGCTTTTGAGCAGCAGGATAGCGACGATGACGACATCAGATGATGGTACTGAAGCAATTGGCAAAGTCAGTGTACCTGGTGTCAAGGGCATTTCCAGAGTGGCTTCTACAGCTTCTTTGAAAACTTCATGACCTTGTGTTACTGGATTTAACCTCATAAAGTTAGACCTCATCTTTGCTCTTTCAATGCCCATGGACCCTGAAAAGCAGAAGTTAAACCATTTGCCACCCAGTCAGTTAACAGCCTATCCCATGAGTCCTTTCCCTGTGTGTTAGCATCCTCTGGTCTAAGTATCTGTTTTTCAAAGTTGGAAAAGACTGAAAATCAAGAGTACAAACCACAACTTTACTTAATTCTCGATACACGGCACAGCATTCAGCAGCATGGTGAAGGCAGTTACCTGTTGGCCCTTGGTCGTTAATGTGTACCCCAGCTCAAGTATCTTAGAAGACACCCATTATCACCAACCAAATGCAAACACCAACCATGCTTATGAGAATGGGGTGCTGAAGTGGGATGACAGATGACCACTGGGTCCAACACAGGACCCTTAACTCCCACATCCTATGCTGCTCCTTCCTGCTCTTCCCTCCTGTCTTCTTTCTCAACACTCTCTGGCCTTTCCTTCTACAAAATCGTGTCATGATCCCTTGTTTGGAAGCTCAGCAGCTCTGGTCCCAACAGGATTCTGTCTCCTTTCTTTGCGTCCTGCCCATGGCCCTGCTATTGACTGCCCTGATCAAAAGGAAAAGAAGACACCAGGCAGAATGGTTGTTCTCATTGTCCTTTTAAATGCCCTATGGGTATCATGATGGACAGAAGGAATTTAACATGGGCAGTAGAAGACACAGTATATAGTGCCGACCGCATGCCAGGAGCATGTTGGCACCCTCTGCCCCTCACATTGCCTTGTAAGATCACCTCACAAATGTGGAAACTGAAAGCAGGAAGGAGAAGCCTATATATCGACTCCGTAGAGTGAAAGTTTGTGACTTCCTAGGTTGCTGCTCTCATTTGGGCCATAACCATGAATAAACAGAAAGCAGCTTATAGCAAGCTCCTCGCCAGAACAGGGGTCTATGCCTTCCCGCCCCACCTCACGCCCCACCTCTAGTTATCCAATCACCTTGTGGAGGAAAAGGAGGAAGCACTCAGCAATTCGAGACAACAGCAATAGACCGGGAGGAAATCTGTAATTCTGTGTCATCATTATTGAGCAAGCTGAAGTCCGGCTCTAAACAGTGGGAAATAGCCAGAAGATGCTCCACTAAAGATGTCAGTAAAACCTGAGCCTCCAAGGACCACACACATGACAGGGGAGTCACAGAAGACACTGTCTTGCTGGTTGTGACCCTGCTTTCTGTCACTTTGCTTTCTCACTGCTGCCTCTCTGGTCTGCCCCTGTGGCTGCTGGCCTGGCTTCTGCAAAGCCTTTCCCTACCCACCTGGTTCAAGGTCTCCAACTGTTCTTCTTGACTGCTATGGCTATGTGACTCCATATGGGGGTTGGTCCTATCTGGATAATCCACAGGGCCAGGCTGTGAGCTGAACCTCTCTGCAGATCTCCCTTGGATTCTTTGTTGATCTTACAACTCTCATGAGAAGAGTCAAGCTGACATGCCTGTTATGGGATATTTTGGGTCACAGTTTGACACTCCCAAGACTGCCCCAAAAAAGTTATACCTTGAATTGAGGGGTGGAGCTAGTGAGTAGCTATCGGATTTGACCATAGAGAAGCCAGCAATTTGGATAGAGAAGACCCACAGGAAGAAAAGGGTGAGGAGCAGAGTTTTAGCTGTCTTGGTTCTGGGACAAGGGAAGAGATGTGACACTTGTGGCATCTTTAGTCAAAAAGCAAGGTCAGCTAGTTGCTACTCAACCCCTCTTAGCTAATAGGTTTTCACCCCAGCCGTTGACTTCTGAGTCTTATTGATAAGTAGAATGATAGAGACTTAATTTAAGCCTATATATTGTGACCAAGGCAGAGCCATGGCCATGGGATCTGAAGCCCCGTCAGGCTGTGGCCTGAGTCGCCAGTGGAATACTGAGGGAGAGACAGTGAGGTGGCAGATGATAATTAAAATATCAGTGGATTCATGTGCAGCTGGAAGCTGACAGAGAAATATCACATATCTGATTTAGGGAACTGAATGTACAGGAAATATTAGAGAGGGAGGAGACAGTTTTTGGAACCTCTCAGATCTGATTGGTGATGACCGCTAGCCTCCAACACATGCCACTGAGCGGCTTCCTACAAGAGGGAGGTCTTCACCCTCCACTTCGGCCGAGAAAGCCTTTAGCCATGCTGTCTGTCCTCAGAGTCACCTGTTCGCATCACAGCGTCCCGACTGTTTATCTTCTATGAAGTTTTTATTGGTTGGTTGGTTAGTACATTTACCTCCTGAACAGCCAGTCCGCTTCCTTCTCACCGCGCTCTGGAGCTGGTACCCTAGGGACAGAATGCTTTATTTCAGATGGCAGGCTTGGTTCAAGAGCACCACGAAGCTTCTTTTTCCTTTCTTCCTTCCTTCCTTCCTTCCTTCCTTCCTCCCTCCCTCCC
>LOJH01051613.1:0-10391 GCA_001685095.1 Ellobius talpinus
GAGGGAGCCGGGCGGGACGAAAGCAGGCCCCTGCTCTCCCCTTATCACTACATAATTCCACTTCAGTTCCATAGGCATTTGCTGGGCATCTTCTGAGTGTTTGGTCCCTGGCTGCAGAGTTTTCCTTGATCTCGTGGAGTATCCAGCAAGCATAGTACGACAGCCATTCCTATTTTCAAAGCGTTCCTGTTTTCCTCATTACTATATTGTGCCATGCTATGTTTTCTCGAATTGCAAACTAAAGTTTTTTTCCCCCATAAACCTTTTGTTTTAAGATGAGATCTCACTTTGAACCCCAGGCTGGACTTGAACTTGACATAATCCTCCTGCCTCAGATTTCCAAGTGCTGGTATAGACGATAGCCAGCATGCAGAGCTGTTTTTCTTTTTGTGTGCAAATTTGTTTGGAAAGAAAAATTAACAAGACATGACTTCTGGATCCTGTTCCTGATAGATAAAAGCAGAATGTGTTTTCATTAACATATATCAGTAATAACTGATACACAATAATTAATATCCACAAACCTAGTATGATGTGAATATATGTAAAAATTTCCCTGTGAGCTTTATTTTCCATTGTGTGATGCATTAGATGGTTTAAACGATGAATAAGAAATATAGAAAATATAATACTATAAATTTAATGGGTGAAGCACACCCATCTGATGCTCTGAAATGTATTCCTTGCTATAAAAATGTTGTTGATATGTTTATGTGTGTTCCTAATTAAAAACTGTTATTGATATGTAATACATTTCTTTAAAATGTCCCTGGCATTAATTTCAAAAGATTGATTTTATTTTAACCAAACAACGTTTCCATGTCATATCCATGTGATTAAAAGCTCTGATTCTTGTTGCTTCTCCAATACGGTGATATTTTAATTATCAAAGTTCTGAGTGAGATTGTTCATATGCTAAGTTGGAACTGGCAGAGCAATTTCATAATTTAAGTATCTAGTGCTTCATCTTTGGTGAGTCACAAATTGTTCATAATTTTTGTCTTGGGCTTTCACCGTTCCTGGTGCAGTCAGCACCCAATAATTGCCTGATGGGTAAGTGAATAGTGATCATGCAAGGGCAGAGATTTCCTATTGTGTGGTTCTCCAGCCTGTTTATGATTTGGCTATCAGACGTGGTATATTTGTGCCTTGCTTGAAAAAGCAAATGTGCTAATGCAGATGGTCATATGTGGATAAATCCATAATTCCTAGTTCATTTAATCCATTTTTAATTAATGATCATAAGCATTCAGTTCTCACAAAACCTCAGTAAAACTTCATCCCTGCTTGTTTTTTAGAAAATCAAATGATGATGGGACCACTGCATTCATTCATTTGACAATTGTGGAAAATGTTATTTAATTCTAAAAATCATGAGATTGATCAGTGTTGGTTAATGTCAGTGATAGTATGGATGGTAATCTATTTTTCCTACTGAGTTCTTTCCATAAAGGTTGATAGAAAAGTTATGGAGCATAGGTAGTGTCTATTCCAGCCATCCATATTCTCTTTGTGGCATGTGTTCTCACACCAAGTGACTTCATCTTTTTGGAACGCTAAAGAGTCTAGGATGCCATAGGTTTTGAAAGAGCCCATCTGTTTCAGGTTTTAGCTCTCAGCTTCTTATCTCTCCATCACCAGTGAACTAAATCTCCAAGATGTGATGGACAGCATGGTTTGACTGATTCGTATTCTGGATAATCTGCTGGTGAATCCACAGGTGGCAGAGTGTGGTTCAATAAGGGTTTTCCTAAGCTGAGTATTAATCACAGTTAAAGTATTAAAATACCCCAAATGGAAACATTTGCCACTGACGATGATTACATTTTCAGTCCCCCTCTTCCTCTTGCATGTCCTTAATCCCGTGTTTTACCATGAGCAAACATGTAGCATTCTGGGAAACACCTTCAATTCCAAAAATCACCAGACTGAATGGGGTGAAGAACTTTGAATATGGCAGATTATGTCAGCCTTTGTACCTTTCCCTCCATTCCCTAGTCTAGAGAGCCATGGAAGGTGATGCTCTCAGCTCCTCCATATCTGCTCCTAGGAGGGCAGGGCAACAGTATGATTCTGAAGGTCAGTTTGCACTTTCATGAAACCCCATGCAGCCATCTGAAAAGTGTGCTCACAGTAAGGAGGTAATCACTCTCACACTGAAGAGTCGAGGGAAATCATTCATGAGCTGACTTTGCTCTTCCCAGATTTGATAGATCTTGGATTTTTTTAGAAGACAATTTATGGGTGTAAAAGTAATTTCTAAGATGCGTGTGTCTTTTTATTTATAAAGAGTCATTTTATTTTTAATTGTAGGTATGTATGTGTGCACATGAGTATGGGTGCCATTGGTGGCCTTAAGAGGCTGTCGAATGACCTAGAACTGGACTTACAGACAGCAAGCTACTGGATATGGATGGTGGGAACTGAATTCAGGCCCTTTGCAGAAGTGGCACCAGTTTATAGCCACCGAGCACCCTCTCCAGTCCAAGATGGACACTTCTGAGATCTGGCAATGCATGCAGCTAGATCCCCATTATCAAAACAATAGCAGGTAATTTCCCCAATCCAAAAAATTGCATTATAACTTTTGTAACTATTTCCTTCTCGTTCGCCTCCAGACCTTGGTGAAAGTTGTTTGCACGTTGTCCCTAGTGTTTTATTGTCACCAGAACATCGTACAAATAGAATTAAGTGGCATCTAGTTTTGACAATTTGGCCACATTCACTAAGTCTGGCTGCTTTCCATTTGGAATCTTAATCATTTTTGTCTTGATGCATGTCACCTGTCACACTAGAGAGAGACTGTGGGGGACTGGGTAGTTCAGGGTCTTCTTGCTATGTGCTAAGCAGACAGATAAACAGTGTCCACTAAAGTATAGTCGGTTCATTTAGGACAAAGGAAGGGATCTGAAGAGTCAGAAGACAGGTAACCAGTTGGGGATAAAACAGCTCAGTTGTTCCTCCTTTTGGGAGCCCAGCTAACACACAGGAATGGGGCGGATTGGGAAACACGGGTTCTTGATGATCCTTTCTCGAGAGGACTCAAGGAATGCTTTGGCTTAAGATGAAAGAACCTATGTCCCATGCTGATCAGATCGTGGGTGCTGATGACCCTTCTTCATAACGCATGGTTGCAGCATCCATGTGGTTATCAGCCACTAGGAGACACTGAATATAGTTTCCTGGGCTCCATCCCAGGTATGGTGGAACATAACTACGTGGAAGAAGAAAGGTGGGAATCTAGATGTTTTACAGGCTTTGTAAGAAGCTGCTAAGAAAAATTCTGGCTTGATGCATGACAAATATCTAACACTGGAGACTGAGTGGGGTCCGTGAGGAGAGGCCACAGTAAATTTCTACAGCTAGTTCCTGACTTTGCATATATTGTTTTAGGAACTGAAAATGATCTAGTTCTGTGAATAAAGTAATTCACTAGTATTTCTGGTTAAACAGAAAAAGGGAAACAGAGAACATGTGTCCTTCACTGTTTTTGTTTTGTTTTTGTTTGTTTGTTTGTTTTGGTTTTTTAAGACAGGGTTTTTCTGTAGCTTTTGGAGCCTGTCCTGAAACTAGCTCTTGTAGACCAGGCTGGCCTCGAACTCAAAGAGATCTGCCTGCCTCTGCCTCCTGAGTGCTGGGATCAAAGACATGCGCCACCACTGCCCCACAGTCCTTCACTGTTAAAACAGCCGGAAACCTGAAATAAAATGCAGGTTGGATATAGAGAATACAGTAATATTCACTAATGGAAAATGTAGCAATTGTGAAAATAATATAACTATAATAAACAAAACACAATTTTAAGTGCAAGATAGGGTTTAAATTTTTGTTACATTTAGTGTGCATTGTGTGCACATGGCACATGCTTGCCATGACATGAATGTGAAGGTGAAGGTCAGAAAGCAACCTGTGAAACTGTTCTTTCCTCTGACTATGTGTGACCAAAACTGGGGGATCAAACTCAGGTTGACAGGCTTGGCAACATATCCCTTCATCAACTGAATCATCTCTTTTGCCCTGGAGTTTTAAATAAATTGCTCTATTTTATCATTTGATGAGGCAACAGCATCTCTAAATACACAACAGAAATTAATAATAATCGTTAATCATACAATAATTATACATGTAATTATAGTAGCATTATAATATTACAAACACTCAGTAATTTTAATTGCAACATCATGAAAGTATTAAAAGTATCCCAATAACTGACACCTAGTGTATTAATTCTTAATCAAAACTCTTAAAGGTATTTCTCCATATTCTCCCTTACCTTGAGAATTTGTACAATGCTTATTTAGCCCAGGGGTTTATTTTTGATTTAGTGATTCTGCATATTTAAAATCAATCTCTAAGATGTAGATGAAAGGCAATTTTGTAAATATAAATAGAAGCAACAGTAAAACATTCAATATAAAATAAAATTACAAGCTATTTTAAATCTAAGTCAACTTTTACTTAGAAATGTCAGTTACAGATCATTGTTTAAGCAGAAAACTTAAGGTAGTTGCAGACAATTTTCTTTAAGCCATAAATGCCTGGACACAAAAGGCTGTAACCTTTGTGTTTGTTCTACTTATTTCATTTATGGAAGAGATGAGGAAAAGGAAGGAGGAAAGGAGGGAACAAGAGGAGCAGGGGGAGAAGGAACAGAGAGAGAGAGAGAGAGAGAGAGAGAGAGAGAGACTTAAAGAAGTTTTTGCTTTTAGGGACTGTGGTGTTTTGATTTTGTTTGTATTTTACTTTATTTATTTATTTATTGTTTGTTTGTTTGTTTGCTTATTTATTTATTTATTGTTATTCCCCAGTAACTCAGCCAAATGAAAAACAGACTTTGGGTGTGTTATGGCATTATTTTGATCCAAGTCAGTGCATGTGAGGAACTTGGGTTTGGTTTGGTTTCTGTTGCAGCATGAATTAACAAGGTGTCAAATGAACAACATGACCCCACAACACAGCAAACTGTGTGGAGGAGCCATACCAGTTCAGCGGGATCACAGCGTCACATGCTGTCCTGCGTGCTGCCCTTCATCTTGGAGGAAGGAGGAGCCTTCCACAGTCCGTGCCTCATAGGAGCTTGGATCTCCTGCAGGTTTCCTGCCCACTGAGTACACAACCTTCCTCCACCATTGGTGGAGACGGTGCCATGCAGAAAGTGCCCTCTCAGCTGCGGGTTCTCGGCACACAGCAATACCCTAGGTTTTGGAAAGTGCTCAACTCTCTGTCTCCCCTGGGCACATTGAACAGCTGAGCTGAAGAGGGAAAACTGCCAAAATGCTAATCATGGCAAGAAAAAAATAATAACAACATCCAGATGGAGTCAAATGGACATGTTTCATTTACCCCGGGAGCCTTACAGAGTATCACTTGCAGTGCACAGACCCTGAACCTCGGCTCTTTGTAAACAAACACTACGGAGCCATCTACCACAAGACTAAAAATAGGGTCAGCCATAAATTTGATGGGACCGTACTCTGCTATCTACACGTGCAACTGGGCTTACTCAGCAGGATCTGGGGCTACAGTCTGTTCCCTTGGCTGCTCATCTACCCTGGGGACTCAGCTCACCCAAGGGCCAGTATCTCAGGGGGCCAATCGTCCTAATGAAACACACGAGCTGTTCACCAGAAAGAGAAACTGTCTCATTTTGCTTGTGCCCCTGTGCGCACTGGGCAGCCGTAGGGATGCTGCAGGGATCCTGATGACCAAAATGCTGCACTCAGACTTTTGTTTCTAGAGACAGGTGGCTACAGTAAGCAGATTTGTAGGTTTCCAATCCCGGTTCCACTTTCTGCCCACCTGAGCTGACTTAGCAGAAGAAATGCCACACAAACGTTTCCTTAACAAACATATAGGAGATTCTGAACACGGCTTTTAGGAAGAGCTCAGAAGATCATGAAACAAATTATGAAAATCCACTTATGACAGTGAGTGCTATTAAAAAAAAGGATTTTTTTTCTTTTTTAAATTGGTGGGTACTTATCCACATTTTAGCAGTATCAGGTTGTTTCAATGCACAAATTAATTATATGGTAACAAAAACAGAATAAGAACCTCAAGTACTGTTTTACTTTTCTCATTCTTGTGACCCAATCCTTAAACCAGGATGATTTACTTTGGTCCATGGAAAGGATGGCATGGAAGAAAGATGAGGCCCCATCTATATCAGAGAAACCCAGAGAATGTGGTTTGTTATATCTCAGAGGAGCCAGAGGCAGACTTAGCCCTTCTGGGTGCTGCGTTAACCTGTGATCTTCCAGCCCTTATTTGTGGCCGCTCTTCTGCCAGGAAGGCCTCATGTACAAAATGCCCCACCACCTCCCAAGATGGTCAATCAGCTGCTGACCACGTACTCAATCACAGGAGTCTATGGGGGCATTTCACAACAAAGTTTAACATTTGGCAGTTCATATGCAATCTTTTTTCCTAGTTGTTTTTTTCATAACAGGGGCAGGAATTGCTTAATAACTTTCTCTAATACGAACCATGCAAATTCTGAGTTCCAAGAAGAAATACATTCAAATACATTCTACACATTCACCTACCTATGATTCTGTACTGATGTTTTTCGGGGTATAAAAAGGAAATGCAGCCGAATTGTTTCCCTATCCTCATAGGAGTGGCATCTAAATGATGGGAGCTTACTTTCCTGGGAATACGCTGGGGGATTGGGAACTTCTGGCAGTGATTGTTATTGTAACAGGGTGACAGCCACTGAGTCTTATGCTCTACAGACTCAAGCAGCTGCGGACGAGATGGCTGGTTCACTGCTCTGACTACAGAGGTCCTCAAACATAGTTCCTCACTGACTATGCCATCCCCCTCTGAAACCAGATCAGGAAGACACCGAACTTTCTCGAGTCCTGAATGTTTCTGTAACACTTACCTGCTCCTGTAGATCACACTGGGACACGTTTTATAGCTTCCTAGAACACATGGAGCTAGAAAGATTCCTAGAAAGCTTTCTGGCTGGAGGACACTTCGCTGTTCTTAGAATTCCAAGAATTCTAGGTATTTCCTCATCCCAGATGACTTTGGATAGACCTATATAATCCAGGAACTTGTCACACATTTCTTTCTAGTCTCTTGTCTCTTTCCAAACTTCAATATGGAAACATCTATCTAGTACCTAGGGCTTACAAACATTGCCCTCAATTTGTGATATCCCATTCTCTTCCAAGGTGTGACATTTCTGTGTAGCTTTTGAAACTTTAAAGTGAAGACTAAGCTAATCCTTCCTGAACATGATACCTCTCCTGGTGCAGAGCTGGAAGTAGTTGGTGTGGATGGACAGGGGATGAAAGTGGGGCAAAGAATGACTTAAATTGGGAAAACATACCGACTTGTTTCTGCTGTGAAATCATCTGAATATAATTTTGGGTTTAATCACAGAGAAATACAAAGAATATAGAAATTGACAGGAGAGGGGTCATGAGCATGTGAACCAAATTAATGAATTTGGTTTTGAAATGTGCTTTCAATTTCAGCCTTTGTTCAGTTTCCATCAAGTAATTATATTTAATTTCACAGAGGCATTAACCACACAGAATATTGTACAGATTAGATAGTTACAGTTGTACAGAGGAGAAAATGCAGACCCATGCTTTGTTTTGGAAATTTCAAAGTTGCAAAGTTTCTAAACAACATGAATCCAGCAGCCAGATTCTTAATTGTCAGAATCTGCAGTGTTCATTTGGTATTGAGCATATGAATTGTTCCTTTTCGTTTTCTTTAGAACACTGAAGTCTTCAAACAACTTTTTTTTCTTTCCAGTTGATGATTAGGAGAACAAATTCTCCTTTAGCCTGGCTTTTTCATAAATCCACCACCTAGGGGTGTACAAGTGGAAACTTGGATTCGCCTGCAGGATAAACAGGAAGCCTGGTGAAACTTAAGAGAAGGAACTACACCTGCCATTATAGGGAAAGGAGAGAGCTGAGGCTGAATTTACTCAGAGCTCAAATGATAGGAGAAAGAAGTGATTCAGCCAACAAAGTTCCCATTTCAAGATCTCAGAAAGAGAAATTCTAGTGTAATGTTTACTTTGCGTCAAGTTTCAGGTAACGTATAGAGCTAAAACTTAATGTTAAATTTGGCTAAAATAAATGCAGATAAATTACTTGTCCTTGAGCTAAGGTGAAAGAAAAGGGAGGTGAGATTTTCAAGAACTCATTAGTGTGCATAACACACCCCAAGGGAATACTGAGTGTAAGCTGGTGAGCAAAAATAGAAGGGAAGTCTTGATTTTACCCACCTCACAATTCAACTGTGGAAATTTTAGTCCAAGAACTGAAGTAGCATTGTAATTGTGGGTGGTGTTATGAACAGAGAGACATGGCGCTTATGTCTGATGGAAAAGATTCTAAGAATAGGTCGATGGCATCACTGTTATTGGTCGTGCTGATACTTCTGTACCTCCCCTGCTCTGGCTATCTTACCCTCACCACATGTTATAGACCATCCCAACCCAAAGCATAGTGTGATCACACTAATGAGTTGGCATTTAAACAATCAGGGTCTCCCAGGCAATGAACTGTGTGAGGACTGATAGATGATTTGGCTGCTTATCTGATGTCCAACTTCTTCTTATTTTTCTGTTTTGTTATAAACTGGTTGGTCAATTAGCTCAGGCTTCTTATTAACTCTTATAACTTATATTAGCCCATTTTCTTGCCTATGTTAGCCACGTGGCTTGGTACCTTATTTGGCAAGGCAGTCACATCTTGCTTCTTCTGTGGCTGGTCACAACCGCAGACCAAGCTTTCCTCTTCCCAGAATTCTCCTGTTCTCATTCACCCACCTCTACTTCCTGTCTGGTTGTCCTGCCTATACTTCCTACCTGGCTCCTGGCCAAACAGCATTTATTTAAAATACAATTGACAGAATCCAGACCATTGTCCCACACCACTTATTTATATTAGTTACTTGAGAATTTCAAACAATGTGCTTTGATCACCTTAACTCTCTGCCAAAACTCCTCCCACACCAACCATCCTTCTCTACCTGCCTAACTTTGTGTCCTTTCAAAAGTATCCATCAATTTGTACTGCCACATAGATTCTTAAAGTGGACATTTCTTGAAGACATTAAACAGAATAGCAAAAATCAATAAGCAGTTTATTTTAAATTTTTCAGTGATGTAGTGAGAGGAGGAGGAGGGTGTGTGTGGGCCCTTTGTTCCATCCAGCCCAGCTAGCTTACACTCGAAATAATTACACAGAAACTGTATTCATTTAGTTCTAGCCTCTTATTGGCTAACTCTCACATCTTGATTCAGCCCATTTCTAATAATCTGTTTGTCACCACAAATCTTTAATATTAACATTGTCAATAAAGGAAAACTATATTAAAAATTTCTGATCAGTATAGCTTGGGAGGAAAATAACCCTGTAACCTGTTGTGTTTTCTTTCTTGTTCATGCATTTGTTTTATTTTTTTCCATTCGTGATACAGAATCCTACTGTGTAGCTTTATGTGGCTGGAAACTCTCTTTGCAGCCCAGGCTGACTTCAAAGTCATGATCATTCTTCTGCTTTAGCTTTTGGATTACTTCAGATGTGAGTTACCATGCCTGACAAAGTCTTACATCTTTTCAACTAAGAAGCAATAGACAATTAGGAGTGAGGATGGAAAGTTATGAAGCAAGAAAGATTCACTATGGCAACAAATATCCCTAGCCCTCAACGCTGAATACTCACTGTGTATCTGAGAATAGCATGATCACATTGAGTGTGGCAAAATACGCCAAAGTCCTGGCTATAACACAAGGTGTCTTTCTTCTTTCTACTGTCCAACTGCATTAAACTGGAGTATTGGCCTTTTATTAACTCCAGATTCAAAATAAAAGTTGCAGACCTTCATGGTTTTCCAATTGTATGAACCTGGTGCTGTATCAGTGAGTGTCCCTCTGTCTATCCCTTCCCCTTTCCTGCATGATTGTTTCTCTATAAGATCCAGATTAATACACATGGTAGCATCAAAAAGAAATACAGCTCTGGCTAATGTAGTGAATAAATTAATAGAAATAGTCAAACTGAAAAGCCTGTTAAAAGTTTCTTGAGCTAAGGAAGGAAGCAATTTGGTACAGAGCAGCAGTTTGCCATTGTAGTGACATTACCCCTTTAAAAATCAAATATTTAAAAGGATCAAATGCTTTTATTCAAAGATTTTAAAGTGTAAAAATAAATAATAAAATTCTGAGTAAATCAGATTCTAAATCACAATGATTTTCACTAATAATGGATAGCATTGGAATTATTGAGAATATTTTCACTAATAATTTCACTAATAATGGATAGCATTGGAATTATTGAGAATATTTGTTTTTTTAAAGATGGGCTTTTTTAAAAAAATATTTATTTATTTATTATGTATACAATATTCTGTCTGTG
>LOJH01051614.1:0-12485 GCA_001685095.1 Ellobius talpinus
TCATAATTCTAAATTTTCTTTAGGTCCCCATAAGATTATCAGTACCCCCAATCATCAGGAAGCAGCCTGAAAAGCTATACCCACATTCCCAATAATTGGATTCTGGGTGTTTGCCTTTGTTTAGAAGGTTGGTTACAAGTTGTTACGGATAATGGTCAGGAGAAAAACTAACCAAAGGAGATTTGATTAAGAGTTCTTTTTGTTTTGTTTTGTTTTGTTTCAAAAGGCGGTGAGGAGTGCTGTGGGACAATGGTCTGTACCCTGTCAATTGTATTTTAAACAAAACGCCGATTGGCCAGTAGCCAGACAGGAAGTAGAGGGGGGCAATAAGAACAGGAAAATTCTGGGAAGAGGAAAGATCAGTCAGCAGTCTTCACCCAGCCACAGAGGAAACAAGAGGAGAATCCCCCACTGACAAAGATACCAAGCCACGTGACTAACACAGACAAGAATTATAGGTTAAGATGTAATAATTAATTAAGAAGAAGCCTGAAATAATAGGCCAACAAGTTTATGATTAATGTAGACCTCTGTGTATTTCTTTGGGACTGAGAGACTGCGGGACCTCATGGGACAAAAGCCTTTGTCAACAATCCTGAGTGAGATAGCCCAGATACAGAAAGACAAATATAGTATGTACTCACTAATAAGTGGATGTTAGCTGAAAAGTAAATGGTAATCAAACTATAATCCACAGACCCAGAGAAAACAGGTAAAGAGGAGGGCTCTCGGGGGGAAGCCTGGATCTCCATAGGAAGGGGAAATAGAACAGATTTTGTGGGTGGACTGGGAGCAGGTGGTGATGGGAGAGGAAGGGATCAAGCGGAGGATGAAGGGAGAGAGTTTGGGGAGCTATAGCTAGAAATGAGGGGCACTTTCCTGGGGCAGTGTGGAACCGTAATGCAGCGGAAACTTCTGGAATCTGTGAGGGTGATCCTTGTGAGAACTCCTAGTTATGGAAGATACGGAGTTTGAACTGGCCATCTTTTGTAATCAGGCAAGGCTAGCAGTGGTGGAACTGGGATGCATTCAGTTGAGTTGTTGGTGAAGGGAGTCTTGTGGCAATCCCTCAACAACCAGGTTGATGCTAGAACAGAAGGTTGCTCTCTGAAAACTGCCAGCAGGGCCCCATTGCTGAGGATAGCATCTACACAGCTCGTGTAATGTAGGGAAGTCAAGCTGGTGCCTCCATGGAGTCTTCACCCCTATTCTAATCCCTTTGGTACAAGAATATATCCTATAAGCCTCAGAAAGAGAAATTTGGACACTAATCCAATCATAAAACCCTCAACCTACAATTTGTCCTGCCTGCAAGATGTGTTGCTACAGAACTTAAGGTAGTTAGTGGCCAAGAAATGTTTGGTTTAACTTGAGACCCATGCCATGAGAGAGGGAGCCCATGCCATACCCTGCCTGGTTAGCCAGGAACCAGAAACTGGATTGCCCAGAGACCTAGGGTAGAATCAAACAAGACAGAAAAAAATAAAGGAAGAAAGAAGGAAGGCAAAGAAAAAAATCAATGAGATGATGAAATGATTCCTAATGATATTTTGCTATATTCAAAGATCAGGGCCTTGTTCAGTCATCTTCAGAGAGACTTCCTCCAGCAGCAGATGGGAGTAGGCACAGAGACCTACAGCAAGACATTGTGTGGAAACAGAGTCTAAATTGGAGGTCTCCATCAGGTCCCTCCCCTCAGAATTTGCTTGTATTAAGGAACCCCATGAAAGAGGGGCAGAAAGACTGTAGGAGTCAGAGGATGTAAGACACCAGGAGACATGATCCACTGAATCTGCTAAGCAGGGCTCACATGGGGTCACAGAGGCTGAAGTGGCAAGCACAGAGCCTGCATGGGCCTGCACCAGGTCCTCTGCATATACGTTATGGCTGTTAGTTTGGTCCTTTGTGGGACTCTTAACTACGGGAGTGGGTATATCTCTGACTCTTTTGCCTGCACTTTGGACTCATTTTCGCCTATTAAATTGACTTGTTCAGCCTTTATATGAGGGCTTTTTTTGCCTTGTCTTATTGTATCTTGTTTTGTCCTGTTGGCTGTCCATCTCTTGGAGGCCTTCTCTTTCCTGAAAACAGAAGGGGAGTGGACCTAAGGGAGAGGGAACATTGGGGGAAGCTGGGAGGAGTGGAGAGAGGAGAAAGTGTCATCAGGATGTATCATATGAGAGAAGAATCTATCTTTGATAAAAAACATTTAAAGATTTNTTATGTCTGGTACCCCTCCCCCCGGGGGCCAGAGGAGAGCACTGGATCCCCTGGAACTGGAGTTACAGACAGTTGTGAGCCACCATGTGGTGCTGGGAACTCAACCCAGGACATCTGCAAGAGCAGCGAGTGTCTTTAGTGCTGAGCCATCTCTCCAGCTTTTACTTTTTTTTTGGTTGAAAGAAAAATTAATATACTATAAAAGTATGTCTGATATCTTTCTGCTTCCTACTGATAAAATTTCATGGAATCTCCATTTTGAATCAGAGCTGACCTCAGAGCTCTCTCATTCTGTTCCCATGTGGACCAGTTCTTCTCCAGGCAGGATGTACCCACCTCAATGAAACCTTCCTTCACTACTCATTGCCTAGGCCCACCGTTCCTTGTTTATGGCTTTCTTCTTCCCCGTTTTGCTAAAATTACTCTCTTGTTCTACCAGGCAAGTATTCTGGGTTCCTTTAGGTCTAAAAATATATCTTATCCTCCCACTTGATTGATGGTTTGGTGGAATACAGAATTCTAGGTCAACATAATTTCCCTTAGAACTCTGTAGCAATGTTCCAAAGCCTCCAGCATCCAGCAAGGCTGATGCAGCAGACTTTTGTCAGGTATAACACAAGGCTCCCTGATTTGCTAGTTTGTTTCACTATTGAAAATTTTAGTTTCTGCTATTTATTTTGCCTCAAATTTTGATTAAATTATTCTTAAGCATAAGTCTTTTTTCCCTTTCTTATGGCTTAGCTTTGTGACTTTTATTAACTCTCGGAAATTTTACTTACATACACACAGACACATGCATACATCTATATCATGTAGTCTAGGTTTCCTGTTGGTTGTGGGTTGAGCCACACATTGATCTTTCACTATTTTTAAATTTATCATTTTCTCTATTTTGCAAGATTGCCTTGATTTTGTACTTGCTATTGATTTTAAACTTTTAGCAAAATATTTTCATTACAACAGAAAATTATGTGACGATTCCTTTATTATGTCATTCTCTTCTCTTTCAATAGCTGACCGATTTTTAAGTTTATCTTCTGTGTCCTCAAATATCCCTGCTTCCTCCAGATAAACATATTGCTCCTCCTACAGGATTGTGGGCTCTTTATGTTGGGGGGTATACCCGATGGCAGTTTTTGTTTGGGGAGGTCAATGAGAAACAGCCTAATTCTAGATGAAAACGCACTGTACTCTAGAGCAAGAACACTCACCAAGAAAGCGTTGCTCTCTCAGCATCGGTCCCTTTCCTGAGGGAAGCACCTATGCTATTTTGTTGCTTGGTTTGAATTTGGGTTTGGATTCTGGACTAGAAGCAAACCCAGGCTGCTAGTTGTTCTATAAGTGGAGGCCAAGGAGATTGGAGCACAGACTGACCTGTGTAGCTCCCATTCAAGCAGGTCTTCTCAGCTCCCTGCTGCAGTCACCTGCCTGATCCATGGACCCAGAGGCCAGAATCTTTTAACTTTCCCCGGAAGGCTCAGCTCCCTGCTTTCCTGCAGGCCTCACTCTGGATCCTCCTGCTTTACACATCAATGGGTTTTGATTTACCTTCTGGGAATTTCTTGAAATTTTGTGTTCTTTTCCCCTGTCAAACTCTCTCCTCGGGGTATTTGCTATAATCAGCTCATTGCTTCTCATCTTTGTCCTGATGCTTCCTCTCGTCTTCTGATGGAGGAGCCTGTGAATGAGCACAGTGCTGGGATCTTGAGTCTTCACTTATCTGAGATGTTTGAGTAGCAACAATGCTGCTCCTAGGGTGTTGAGGGGACACCAACGGAAGTTGTCTGCAGAAGATAGCTACACCTGCAGAGTGGCCCTCTCTCAAAAATCATGAGCCACAGAAGCTATGGTAAAGGGCTGAGTTAGGAGACCTGAGACAAATCCCTTCTGCAGGAGTCAGTGTCTGTAGAGCTCTCAATAATAACCAGTGGTCATTTTGAAAGACAGTGGAAGAGAGGGGTTTAGTTTCTAAAACCAGGTATCAGAAGTCCATCTCAGCACACGCTACAGATAAACAAAGGAGTAGAAGTTTATGATGGAGTTGGAGTTCTTTGGGGGCTTGTTTATGTAGAAGTGCTAGTAAAGTTCAAACATAAATCAATCTTTAGGTCACTTCCAGGGACAAAGCTGTGCTCAGCACAAGCTCTTTTACCTACTGTAGAAAGCCTAGTCCAAAATGGGGGCAGGAGGATATGGATGTCACTAATATTATTAAGATTCTACTCTATCTTAGGAAGTTTCTGTGCATCTCATTTAGTTTAATCCACACAAAAATTCCATTGAGATCATTCATCCATTCCTTCTATCAATTATATGTAACAGACAGCTGGAGTATACCAGGGTCCATGTTAGGTGGGCACGGGAAATACACCATGCATGAAAAACTCTCACTGCATTTATTGCTTACTGAAGGAAGCAGACACTAAACAATAACCCAAACAAGTACAGAGTGACAAGTGCTGATGGGTATTATATGATGCCACAGAAACCTCTAAACGAGAAGCCTGCCCAGAATGGAGTAAAGGCAAAGGAAGACATACCTGAGAAGAGAAGATTTAGCCTGAGATCTAAAGAATGAGAATTAAGCTGTGCGGTGGTGGCACACGCTTTTAATCTCAGCACTCAGGAGGCAGAGGCAGGCAGATCTTTGTGAGTTCGAGGCCAGCCTGGTCTACAAGAGCTTGTTCCATGAGAGGCTCCAAAGCTACAGAGAAACCCTGTCTCTAAAAATAGAACAAAACAAAGCAAAAAGAATGAGAATTAAGTAGGTGAGAAGGAGGGAGGAATTAGTCCAGGTATTTCAAAAGATATAACATGTGTAAAGGTACTGAGGCAGAAGAAGGTATGGTATTTTTTAAGTTCATGAAAGAATCATCATTTGGAAACTACTCCAATAATAATTCCCAAAGAATTAAGAGTGGCTTCATATTGAAAGACACAAGGTTCATTACATAGTCTTAGGGAAACCTTCCCCCCCATGCATGAGATATTTATTAAAACAGATCAGTAACTCTGTAGTGAAGAAATCTGATGATACATGTGTTTAATTATGTAAGCAAAGTAGACATTGCACTGGAAGGAATGGGACCAATGGCTGTCATGTACCTCCTGATATTATGCATTAATAAAACACAGAATCACTCCTATGATAGCTGTGCCAAAAATGCATAGCCTGTGTCCAAGCATGAGGATTATTAGACAAACCCCAGCTGAGAGACATCCTACAGAGTAACTAGTCAAGGCTCTTGGAAGACTTCAAGGCCTTAGAAGATGAAGATGGATAAGTTGTTGCAAATTAAAGAGATGAAAGAGACAACGAGTCTATACAGAGTCTGATCCTGGGTGAGTGGTTTTTTTTCTTTTTCTGTGGAAGAATAAATTATGGGACATTAGTAAAATTTTGAAAGATGTTTTCAAAAAGGACTGAAGCAAGGTTAAAATAAGATAAGATCTTCATATGGGTTTATTTGTCATAATACTTTCACAGTTTGGAAAAATGATTAAACAATATAAAGTTTACTATTTAAGAAATGCCAGTTACAATATACAAGAAATCTCTGTATTACTTTCACAATGTTTCTGTAAGTTAAAAAAAACTTCAAGATAAAAGGTTAATATAAAAAGACATGAGGGTCAACACCTACAAGGGGTCAGTTGAGGCAAGGTGATCTTGGACTTACAAGGAAACAGTTCTTGTTGTTTATCCTGAAAGCCATGCAGACCACCAAATGGCAAGAGAAAGAACATGACCTGATAACACCAGCTTTCAGAAAATAGGGCAGATAGATCCCAGATAACTAGCTGTAATCTTAGGAGATGAGCTCTATGTGAAGGTGTCACCTTGGTGTAGAACAGAGCAATGGTAGCAACTGTTAATCCACCAATGGAGAGTAAAGACTGTTACCCAAATTCTTCAGGCTAAGAAAGCTTTATTTTCTGTCAGACAGGACTATCTCCCTAAATCAAGGTTTGTGAAAATAGCATTGAACATAGGGAAAGGTCAGGTTTATATAGTTTAAAAAAAGCATGCAAGGCTAGGGGGTTTCCAAGAGTTTTTGATTACATAGGAACTTGGCAGAACATCTTATCAGGGTGGAGATCAGGGTATATGGTATGGAACATGTCAAACTCCAGAAAATGGATCAAGACATGATTAAACCCAAGTTTTACAGAAAATAAGAATGAACTTATTTTGACCTTGTAATAAGATGGTTTCTAAGCTTAAGATGGAGTCGGGCTGATCCATCACAACCAGGTAGGACTGGGTGGCTCTGAGAACTCTGTGGGATGGATGGGAAATAAGACAAGCACCATCTTTCACAAGAGGGAAGGGAGGGATGAAATGGACTCCCAGGGTCGGGATTAACTACTGGATAAAGGAAGACTGAAAGAAAATCAAGGTGTGGACAAAGTGAAGAGTTTGAGTCTACATGTGTTTTAAGGTCTCCTGAGACCTCTGGGTTGAGCTGTTGAACAGGGAAGTTCATTGCACACTGCTGGGGTTGGAAGAGAGGTGTGGCTGAACTCCTCTGGAGAACAGAAGGGCTAGGCCTAGAGAGAGCCTTGAAGACACCTGTCGGTCTGTGTTCTTACATCCATTTCATGAAGCCACATGGCTTGGCCTGTTTCACTTTAAATCTCTGCAATCTCTTAGAAGACATCCTTCTCAAGAAGCCAAATTTTGATTTTTTTCTAATTTTATGTGAAATCAGCCTGAAAGAATCAAAATGTATCAAGCTGGAGGAGACAGGGAACAAGAGATTTTCAGGTCTTCCTTTGTCTGGATGTTCATGACTGTTTATCAATTAAGAAGAATTAAAACCATGCTTTTTAAATACAGGTTTCAGAATGCTGATGAGAAAGTCACTTCTTTGTCACATAAACAAGTCTCATGGGGTTGCTCTGGAGAGTTAGAAAAATGCATCCATTGCTGGGGAAGTCATGACACAGTCAGGTTCTGTTGACCCTTTTTGGTTTTTCTTGAACTTTAATACTTGTTTCCTATTAACATGTAGAGTATGAAGAGAGAATTAAAGGCAGCGGTTGCCAGTTTAGCAGACCTCAACTTAAACATTCAGTAATCCTATCTTCCTCCTCAGTCTACACCCCCAGTCATGGCTGCAGAAGTGGAATGAGGCGTTTCATGTGTGGGAGATTTCATGTGGTGATTTCCATTAGTCTTCAATGAGTTACAGGAAACAAACAGCTGGCACCTGGCCATCCTGTAATGACTTCTGGCTTCTGAGGCTGCCACTGGTGAATCTCCAGGGTGGCGTGGTGAAGTGTGCGAGGCCAGATGCAGAGCCCAGTTAACAGAGGTATTTAGACTGACAAGCTAAACGCTTAGGGGACAGTTGTGTGCAGTTCCTGGGTAACCCAGAAGCCCATCTGGCTTTAAAGACAGATTTTTACACTTTATAAATACATGTATTTGATCTTTGATTGTACTTTACAAACAGTGAATATCCCCATATGCATACTTTAATACAGCTCTGATTTCACGTCTCAGAAATTTCCTTTAACATCACAATTATTTTCTGAGAAGCTATCTATATTTTAGACAAGCAGATAAATACAGCACCATACTTCTGGTCCCTAGTCAGGCTAATTTGACCTTTTAGTCAGCACTGGTCTTGAGCTCTCTGGTTTTGATGCTCAGTTAGACTTAGAAAATTAAAACTGGTAACATATAGATTAAGATATGCATAAACATAGATACAAATATAAAGATAAAATCCCTATGTAAATGGGATTTATTAGAGTGGCTTACAGGCTGAGGTCTGACTATTCCAACAATGCCTGTCACATAAGCCAAAGTCTGAAAATCCAGAAATTGTTCAGTCCATGAGGCTGAATGTCTCAGGTGGACTTTGGTATATGCCAGAGTCCCAATGAAGTAGGCTCAGATGCCAGTGAGAAAACTTGCCAGAGAGATCGAGGGCAAACAGGTAAGAGCACCTGCTTCCTTCTTCCATGTCCTTTTTTCTAGGCTGCCACAAGGAAGTGTGGTCCAGATTTGAGGTGGGTCCCCCAAATGATTCACTCAAGAAAAATCCCTCACAGATGTTACCTAGCAGCTTGGGTTTGGGTTAATCCCAGATGAACACATTGACATCCAAGATAACACTCACCCAAGGATTAACCTGAGGGTGGATGGGAGCTAAACTGTGTGCAAACACTCCTCTTTCTAACAACCCTTGTCCCCTCACCACCTCGCACAACTGGATTGTCAGAAACCAGCAATCATGAATATTCGCTGAGCACTTACTAAGTGCCAGGGCCCGTGCAGAGTCCTTCACACAAATTGTTGCATTGATTCTCACAACTCATTGAGGAAATCACTATTATTATCGCTGTCCCCGGTGTTAGGTAAATAGACTCAACAAGACTAAGTTACAGCAGTAAGTGGCACCTAGCCAAGGACACAGAGTAAAACACAACTCCAAATGAACCGCCAGTTCTCCAAGGGGAGCCTCCCCAACCCAATTTCCCCCGATTCCAGTAATAATCAAACAGCTTCATGACCAGTCATCAGCGTTTGATAAAAACAGGCTAACAAAATCAAATCGAGCTCCTAAGGCAACGGCGCAGGTGTTCCAGTAATGTGCTCCCCTGCCAGAACAAGTTTTGTTCATAAATTATTTTAAGTATTTATAATACAATTTATATACCTGTAGTGATTACTCTGTACACAAGAATTCTCATTGACTTTTCCAACATTTTTGTTGGAAGTATACTGTTCATACACTGATCTTATAGTGTACACACTTCTAGATTTTTACAAAGGGTCACTTTTGGGACCATCCCTGACTCCAGGAAACACAACAGTCTTAAAATAAAAGTTGTCCTCTTTCTTATGATCCTCCTAGTCACGAGCTTCCAGACCAATGTGGAGCTATTACCCCAACTAAATATCTCCACGGACTGCTGTTTTGTATTTTTGAGCTTCATATTAAATATATTCATAGGCCATATACCCTTTTGTGTCTGGTTTCCTCTGCTCAACACTATGTTTGTGAGTTATTGTCGTAACTGAAGGTCTTTCATTTTCATGGTCCAGCGGTATTCTATCCCGCTTACAAGCCATCAAAAACCTATTCACTCTACTCTATATGAGGGTAAGGGATAGTTCAATGCTGTTATGACATTCAATATCTTCACTTGTAGATTTTAATGCATAGTCTCTACATTTCTGTTAAGTCTATTTCTAGAGTGGAAATTACAGAACATAGGGCGTATAAATCTTCAACTTTAGCAGGTGCTGCCAAACCACCTTCTAAAGTAATTTTGTCAGTTTGTGCATCCAGCAGCAAGACAGGCAATACATAGAAGTTGTCATTGTTCCACACTCTTAAAAATACTTGCCGTTCTCAGTCTTTTCCACTCCACTCGTGGTACTTTGTGGTGTTGATTTGTGTGTGTGGTTTGTTGCTGTGTGTGTGTGTATTTCTAATGGATTTAACAGTGCTTTAAGAGAACCTAGACTTTGTTTCAATCAGGTATCAAAAGATGCACAAGTGTGATTATGCACATGGCCCTCTAGAAACAGACAGCACAGCACAATGTCCTGGGGTATACCAAGAAAAGCACTGGGGGTGTGGAGAGACAGAGGGAAAGTGGAAGGCCTGGGCAGAGAATTTATTGTGGTTGTCATGGGAAGAAACTAGGAAGACAAGGCCAGCAGGTTTATGATTGGCTAGACCCAGTAAGATCAGTGGTGTATGGATACCAGTGGTCTGTGGTCCCTATTAAATAATATCAGTTGTTGGAACTGGAGCCAGACTTGTTGGCTCACACCTTTAATCTCAGCACTCAGGATGCAGAGGTATGTCGGTCTCTGTGAGTTTGAGGCCAGCCTGGTCTTCATAGTGAACAGCCAGTGCGCGATAGAGAGACCTGCCTCAAAACCAGTTATCAGGGGTCTGTGGTTAATATTAGTAGTATATTGGTAATAACAGTGCCCTATTGGTAGTATCAATGGTCTATGGAGAGTAATAGTAGTTTGTAAAACGCCAATAGTCTATGGGCAATATAGTGATGTATGGGCTACATCAACAATCTATAGAACTTTTCAAGGTATATAAACAATAGCAGTGGTATATGGAAGTATCAGTAGTTTATGGATTGCAGGAGTGTTCCTAGTTGTCTGCTGGTGCCTGGCTAGTGGATGACTGAGGAAGGGGAGTGGTGGTCCAGGATGTGAGAGACAAAGGAGATTGAGGGTAGGGGTGAAATAGTTCATTATGTAAAGGCATTTGCCACTAATCTTGAATACCTGAGTTCAATCCATGGACCCTCATGGTAGAGGAAGATAACTGTCTCCAGAAAGTTGCCCCCTCCATGTGTAAAACTGCAATACAGACACAAACTATTTGAAAAGGATGTTGGGGGTAAGATCCAGACAGGTTGGTTTGCAATAAAAGATACAGTCAGAGAGCAAATTGTCTGGTATATTCCTAGCAACACAGTATCTCTAGGGATAACAAGTCCATAATGTCAGAAAGTGTTTCTATAAAAACATAAACACTATGGTTAAGTGTCTTTTGTATACTTATTAGAAAAAAATTTTTTACAAGTATTCGTTCAATTTTTCCCCTAATTTTTATTTTATTTTTCTATCTTCGTCTTACTATTTTACAAGGATTTGTCCTATGTTTTATTTTGTTTACTTTCTGGAGTGCTAGAGATGGAACAGGGTCTTCTGCATACATAACACATGCCCTGCATTGAGCCGCACCCCAAGCCTCTTCCTATATTTTAGATACGAGAACGCCAAAACATTTTCCCATCTGACAGATACTCTCACGCTCTGGCCTTCCAAAGAGCAGAGTTCTCCATTTTACCTTCTCCCCTTCGCCATTCCTCTTCAGAGTTAATGCTTGGGTAAACACGTGTCTGCTTCCAGGTCCATGCCCCATCCTCGCCTTCATCTGTTTCCTGGTATTGCCTCTCTTTCGCCCACTATTACATGTCTTCTACTTCCATTAGGTTCCTTGTGATTAAGTTGGGCTTTTCCATTTAATAGAGGATAGTCTTCTCGTACCAAGATTACTAACTGATCACATTTGTAAAATCCCTGCTATTACTTAAAGTGACACATTTATAAATTTCAGAGATTAACACAGAGCTTGGTGTATTCATATTGTTCCATCTGCCATGGCACTAATTTGAATTAGTGCCATTCTCCTTACAAATGTGCTAAAAGCACCAAAAATTGGTTTTTAAATGACTTTAGGCATCGGTTTAGATTTTATCTTTAAAACTATTGACTAAGTCTTAACTCCTAAAAAAATGGGCATTTTAAACCACTAGTCAGCAACGCATCCAATTCTGAACCTTCTGAACAAAAGACAGTCGTGTCTTAGAGCAGGCATTTCAGATAGCCTTCGGACCAGTTACTCAGACTTCCCTTTTGACTGACAGTCTCCAAAGAATCTGTATCGCTCTGTAAGTGCTGGAGAAAAGGATTGCTTGGTCATTACTAACCTATAATTTCTGAAAGTGGTGGATCATACCTCCACCACCACCACGAAATTAAAAATAAATAAAGAAAAAGCAAATACCCTGTGGAGTCACACAGCTGTCTGCTTCTCAGCAGACTGTCCCTGTCCCCCACAAAACATTCTTTCTTGTCCTCGTACATGGACATTGACTTCTCTCCTCCCAGGGCTTGTTTAACATTTTGCTCATTTGGACCACACTTACACTGGCTCCCTACATCTCCTACCGCTACCTGGAGACCTGAGACATCTCCTTCAATAAGGTAAATAAACCAAGTAGAGCCACCTAACCACTGTGGCAAGGAATCCCCAAACTGGAGTGGATTAACAGACTATGTCCCATTTCTCCCTGATGTCACAATGCAGCTTGACAGGATGCAGAGTGGATACCCACATTCCACACAGCCACTTGGGGTTCTTCCCCTCTTGGGGCTCTATATTACTCCAGTCCTGATTTCAATTTACAGCCAGTCAGAAAGAATGGGGCAAAGTTCATATAGGACAGGACTTCCAAATCAGGCCTAGAAGTGACAATCGGCCTCTGTCCTAAGCTGGTCAAGCAGATTCAAGCCATTTGACAAGACTCAATTAATTGCGAAGTGGTTAGGAGAAAGATAAACTTTTGAGCTAGAAGGGAAAAGTATTTAGTGGACAGGGATAGTTTACACAGCAATGGCATGGTTGTGTTGTACAACACGTGAGAGAACAGCATATGGTTGATGGAGGAGGGTCATCTGTCTATGTGTTACTTTCATTGGTTTAATA
>LOJH01051616.1:1224-12485 GCA_001685095.1 Ellobius talpinus
GCCTGTCCTGGAACTAGCTCTTGTAGACCAGGCTGGCCTCGAGCTCACAGAGAGATCCACCTGCCTCTGCCTCCTGAGTACTGGAATTAAAGGTGTGCACCACCACTTTGAGTCTGATTCTGAAAGCCCAGTATGGAAAAAGAAAACTGGTTTCTGAAAGTTGTCTTCTGACCACCAGACTCCCATGCTCACACAATGGTAATACATAAAATAAAAAAGACAAGAAAAAAAGTGAGTAGGAGCTAACCGAACGTCCTGGGGCTGTAGGTAAGCCTAGTATGTCTGGGAGGCTTCTGGTAACTGGATGCTGGATGCTGGATTGGGGGCAGTATCAGAAGTGAGGTGCAGGGTGCAGGGCTTTCTGTCCACAGGTCCATCATTGCCTATGAAGAGTGTTAAGTAGGGAACTGGGCATGGTCACATGACGTGA
The DNA here is from genome assembly GCA_001685095.1 of Ellobius talpinus. Lineage (NCBI taxonomy): Eukaryota > Metazoa > Chordata > Mammalia > Rodentia > Cricetidae > Ellobius > Ellobius talpinus. Next base: position 1,655 of record LOJH01051616.1, read on the forward strand.
ACTGACGGCAGGGACAAGGGAGACTGGGAGACTATTTGGGAGGCTGTCTGTCATTCAGAGGGAAAAACAAAAAGAACTGAAGTATATCGGAGGGCAGTGGAAGGCTGGAGAGCGGCCAAGCCTCAGGCTTTTTCTTCTGGGGCTTTGCATCCTTGCAGTAAAGCTGAGGCCAAAAATCTCACAGCAGCCTGCCTCTCACCCCAACACATCCCAGGGGCTCTCCTGCAAGCGGGGTAGAGGGCTGGGGAGTGGGGCTAGGCCTTAGAATGCCTGAGGAATGGGAAGGCCCAGGGAGACTTGTTCAGCCTCAAACTACACTTGGCACTGCTGAGAAAGAGTGAATCTGCTTCCCCTGTACCCCATCTCCTCCCTTCCTCTCCTAGGTCACCTTCTTGGCCCTAGCCACTCAGCTGGTAGCTCAAGTTCCTCAACTAGTGGCCCTGGGCAATCAGGGCACGGGGATCAGGAGCCTGGGAGTAGGGACCTGTGGGAGCCGCAGGACCAAGGGGTCTGTAATGCTCTCAGGTTGGTTCCCAACACTTCTCCCACCCAGAACCTTCTGTCTCCACACGGGTCACAATTTCTTCCACCCACTGGAGAGAACGTCTCACACTCCTTTTCTAAACTGGGTGGGTTTTTTGTTTTTAAGTGGGGGAGGGCAATTTGTGGAAGGGTTAGGAAGTGTGCCTGCCATTGGCTTCAAGAGTCCCGCCCCAATGCCTGGAACTGGTCAGAAATGAGTCTGTGGTCAGTGAAGATTTCTGCTAATGGAACCTGGGCTGCCTCAAAAGCCACAAAAAAGGTGGGGGAGGGAATGAGCCATAAGTGTAATGAGCTTGGGGAGGGATATGGGCTTAAAATAGAGCTGTATGTCAGGGGAGAAGGGGAGCTGGTGGGAACTTGTGGGTTAAAGGAGTGACTGCAGGGTATCCAGGGCTCTGGGGGAGTGAAAGTAAACTGGGGACCAGTAACTGAGTGTCAAAGGAATAATTACAGTGACCAGAGGCCTGAGGGAAGACTGGGAGATATGGGGGTTAAGGAAACAGCTTGAGTGATTATGGGTGGAGAGGAATTAGAGGGAGTACCTATGGAGGGTCTGAGGCTTGGATAGCCCAGAAGATCTAGGTCGTGTGAGAAGAAGAGATAAGGCACAATTGGGGGAAAACTGAGGGACACGCTGACGAGCAGTTGGAGGAAAAAGTAAGCACGGTGTCCTGCAAAAGGGCAGAACCAAGGTCATCCTGGCAATGGGAGGAAGGGACCGACCACATTGGGTGTCACCTCACCTGAGGAGGGGGCACCAAGCCCCAGACTTTCCCAGGGTTCTTACTTTGCTTAAAACCCTCTTGGCACCAGAGCCAGTGTCAGGCAAAGGTCTTGTCTCCTCCCCAGCAGCCTCCCTCCCCACTTCCATCAATTATTCATCAGCACAGACGCCGCCCTCTCTAGCAAGGCAGTCTGGTCCTCCTCCCATGCCCTGCCCCAGCTCAGCCACACTGCCATAGAGGCTCTGGTGGGGAAGGACAAACAGCGGGGTGGGCGAAGGCCTACCAAAGGGTGTGGTAGCTGGCCCTGCTGGACTATACCAGAAGTCGCTCTCCTTGCCTCGGGCACCTTCCTCCTCCTCCTGCCACTGAGAAGATGCCCATTCAGATCTTCTGCTCTGTGTCATTCTCCTCTGGGAAGGAGACCCCAGGACCCATGGGGGATATCTGGGGTCCTCACCATCATCGGCAGCAGCAGGACAGCTCAGAATCCGAAGAGGAAGAGGAAGAGAAGGAAAAAAAGGCAGTCAAGAGGGAGCTTGATGAGGGGGACTTGCCTAGGGACTTGGTGACCTTTGCCAACAGCTGTACCCTCCATGGTGCCAGCCATGTCTTTGTGGAAGGGGGCCCAGGGCCAAGGCAGGCCCTGTGGGCAATGGCCTTTGTCATAGCACTGGGTGCCTTCCTGTGCCAGGTAGGGTACCGAGTTGCTTATTACCTCAGCTACCCGCATGTGACTTTGCTAGATGAGGTGGCCACCACAGAGCTGGTCTTCCCTGCGGTCACATTCTGTAACACCAATGCTGTCCGGCTGTCCCAGCTCAGCTACCCTGACTTGCTCTACCTGGCCCCCATGCTAGGGCTGGACGAAAGTGATGATCCCGGGGTACCCCTTGCTCCACCCGGGCCAGAGGCCTTCTCCGGGGAGCCCTTTAATCTCCATCGTTTCTACAATCGCTCCTGCCACCGGCTGGAGGACATGCTGCTCTATTGTTCCTACTGTGGAGGCCCCTGTGGTCCCCACAACTTCTCAGTGGTGAGTGGGGCCCACGCTTAGCATAACCCCCAAGAGTATATGCCATAGCTCTATCTGACCATCAGCTCCTGGGCCTGGTAACCCTGCCTGATCTGGGTCAGAGCTCACTGGGATCCCAGAGTCTGGAGCTGGACTAAGATCTCCAGGTTCACAGGTCTTCCTAGTTGTGTCTTGAAATCTGTCCCCATCAGTAATTAGTGGCTGCTCTGATGCCTAGAATATCCTCTAGTCTCATCTGCTCTTTGCTTGATCTCTTCATGGTCCAGCACGGCCCCAGAACCTTGCTTGAGCTGTGAAGTTAGCCTCTGATAGGGGGGTAGCTGTGTCTGACCAGTTGTTGACTGTCATCCTTGGAGTGACAATGGGGGGGGTCACCTAGTCTTTAGAGGTGCAGAAGGGGATCACAGATGGAGATAGCCCCACCTTCGCCCCAACACCGTGTCAGCAGATGTTATAGAAGGGATCTCATTGCATTGCTACCTTGTCGCCTGTATTCTTCCTCTGCCAGGGGCGTGTGCGTGTGCGTGTGTGTGTGTGTGTGTGAGAGAGAGAGACATTGAGTGTGTGTGTGTGAGAGAGACATTGAGTGTGTGTGAGAGAGAGAGACATTGAATGTGTGTGAGAGAGACAGTGTGTGTGTGTGAGAGAGAGACATTGAGTGTGTGTCTGTGTGTGTGTGTAAGAGAGAGAGAGAGAGAGAGATCCATCTGTCTGTGAAACTAGGAATCTTCTAAGTCACAGCCCATGCTCCCAGCTCTGATTAAGTGGCCAGGACTTTATTCCTGGAGGAAGCCATCATTAGAAAATATTATCACCTTTCCCCATTGCTCTTCTCATCCAGAGGTGGAGGGACTTCCTAGTTAAGGGACCACCTGCCATCTACCATCTCCCCGGTTTGACTTGCAGTCCTGTCTGGCTTGCTGGCTTGCTGCCCTCTCTGGTCCCCTGCAGATTTCAGATGTCTGACCTTTCTCCATACCCACCCCTCTATGCCCTCTACCATGTACATGGGTGTCATCTCAGTCCCTGAAATGATTGTGACCTGGTGGTTTTGGCCACTGGGCATCAGCGGGGTCAGAAGATACAGGATCACCTAACAAGGGAGGTATCTGCTTTGAGGTCCTTGGAGCTCTACAAGAGCACCCCAATATTCCTCGCCTTAGGACTGAGCATGCCTCACCTTGGTACTTGGTCTGGAGTCCTGGGGGAGGGGGTGATATGCTCGAGTAAGTCTTGGCATGGCAACTGGGTCTGTTTTCAGGTTCTAGTGATAATGGAACAATGGTGGGCATGAGAAGCCGATAGTGGGAAGCAACTAAAGGGCTTAGCTTTAGGGGCTTAGGTGCAGAGGAAGGTCTTGGGGAGGATTTCTAGTTCAGGAGGTTGAAATTCCAAAGTGAAGACCTAAAGATGTATTTCAGAAGGCCTCAGCAGTCTGGCAGTTATAGGATCATGGTGACGGAGGTGCATATGTTAGGGTCCTAGCAAGAAAAAGATCATCCCTTGATAGTTCAGTTGAAAAGCGGCTGTCCATAAAGCTGTGTGCAAGGTTAAGGAAGCCATGGAGCCAATGCAGCAAATAATAGTTGGAAACCGTTATCACATCTAGGCTGAAGGAGCACAAAGGGAGTCCGGGCAAGAGTTATGATCTTGGATGGTCTAAGCCACTGCCAGTGTCACAGAGAGGCAAAGAGATCAGTATTCCTCCCTCCCCCGGCTGTGTCTGATCCCTGTGGTTCCTACTAGTTAAACCCAACCAGATGCTCATCTGGCTGTTAGGACTCTCATGCCCTCGACTGCCTTCCACCAGGTCTTCACACGCTATGGGAAGTGTTACACATTCAACTCAGGCCAAGATGGGAGGCCGAGGCTGAAGACCATGAAAGGTGGGACTGGCAATGGCCTGGAGATCATGCTGGACATCCAGCAAGATGAATACCTGCCTGTATGGGGAGAGACCGGTATGTTTCCCTGCTCAGGAGCCCCCTCCCTGAACCCCTCTGGCCCCAGACTCAACTAGAGCTCCACTGTGTGGCCCAGAGGCCAGACTCAGACTCTTCCCCTTTCTCCTAAGACCTCTCCACTGCTGTCTTTGCCCCCGTGTGACTTCCCTGGCTCCCCCTTCCTGGTTCAGTTACTCTCCATGGTAACCAGTTATCATCCTCTTCTGGCAGTGGCCGCCACTCACTATAAATTAACTCCCTCTCTTCCTGGGCTGCCTGCCTGTCTGGTCTCAGGGGACACAGGGGCAGAGAGATGGGGAGAGGAGAGAAAGGGTTGAGGAGAAATGGAGAGTGGCTGAGACAGTGGCACTCCAGGAAAAATAATCTGAAACACCAAGGTACATTGCAGACACCAGGTAAGAAAAGACGTGTGCAGGATGCAGCAGTCACTGGCACACCCCAGAGCTGCCAACGCAGGAGGCTGGAAGTATGCTGGGACCCTGCAGACTCCTCTCCAAGTCCGTGCCGGGGAGGTGTGATGTCCCAGGCCTGGATAACTGGGGACTCAAACACTCCTGACCGACATGCCTTCATCTTTACAGACGAGACATCCTTCGAAGCAGGCATCAAAGTGCAGATCCACAGCCAGGATGAACCTCCTTTCATCGACCAGCTAGGCTTCGGCGTGGCCCCAGGCTTCCAGACTTTTGTGTCCTGCCAAGAGCAGAGGGTGAGGGGGCTGCAGGAGGCTACTTCTGGGGTTGTGCTGAGGAGTCAAGATGGGGTTCTGGGGAAGTGGGAAGATGGCTCAATGGGTAGTGTTTATTATACAAGCATGAGGACTTCAACTGAGATCCCTAACACCCATGTAAAAATCAAGGTGGTGCACACCTGTAACCCCAGTTCTGGGCTGGGGGTGCAGAGACAGGTGGATCCTCAGGACTTGCTGGCCAATAAGCCCCAGGTTCAGTAAGAGATCCTGCCTCAAAAACAATAGGTAGAGAGAAATAGAGGAACCCATCCAATATCTACTTCTACTTCTGAGAGAGAGAGAGAGAGAGAGAGAGAGAGAAAGGGATGATCAAGAATGGAAGGAATAGTCTATGAACTCTAAGACCTTTAGAGGTGCAGGGATATGACTCCTGAGTTCTGTTTCTTGCCAGAGGAGTCTGTTAGGGTGAGTCGGGGAGAAGTCCCCACACTTCCCCAGCTCCCGGGCTCTCCCAGCAGCTCATCTACCTGCCCTCACCCTGGGGCACCTGCAATGCTGTCACCATGGACTCGGATTTCTTCGACTCCTACAGCATCACTGCCTGCCGCATCGATTGTGAGACACGTTATCTGGTGGAAAACTGCAACTGCCGTATGGTGCACATGCCAGGTCAGGCCCTGAGTTTCCAAGCACAGTTCTGGGCTGTCTCAGGCTGCATGGCCCCTCGTCTGTGTCCCATCTGTATTGGCCTCCCTAGCCCTGGTCCCAGATCACTCCATTTTTTATCTTTCTGGCTCCTGTCTCTCAGTTCCTGCCTATGTCTACAGAAGGGTGGACTGTCAGAGTAGGTGACTTCCAGGGTAGCAGGGGTGGCTAGTCCTGCTGACCCACCTTCCTCTTCCACAGTACCATGCCACCAAAGACCCCTTTAATCTCCATTTGTCCCACCATCTTCTCTCCTTTGTAGGGGATGCCCCATACTGCACTCCAGAGCAGTACAAGGAATGTGCAGATCCTGCCCTGGGTGAGCGCCTCTGACCTGGGACACTTGGGGGGGGGAAGAAAGTGCTGTCTGCCTAATGCACAGGGGACTGAGGTCAAGGGTGAACTCCTGCTGCGCCTCCATGGGCAGCAGCCTCTAAATGCTGAGAACTGCGCCAGCAAAGGTCCCTGTGGAGAATTCATAAGGGTCTCTGGGGAGGGCCTTCACCCTCTTTCAGCCTCAGATGGTTGGTTCTTGAGAACCCTGAGGGAAATCACATAAGATGAAATATATCTGCAGGGAGTCTGGGTGAAGATCAACTAAGGGTAGACACAGGGCTGAGACGAAAGAGAAGGGATCCCAGGGATCCTCTGGGCAGGGCCAGGATGTACATATTGGGAAGGTGCTGGCAGAAGGACACCACTCAACTAGTGCCTTTTGCATGGGCACAGACTTCCTAGTGGAGAAAGACCAGGAATACTGCGTGTGTGAAATGCCCTGCAACCTGACACGCTATGGCAAGGAGCTGTCCATGGTCAAGATTCCCAGCAAAGCCTCGGCCAAGTACCTGGCCAAGAAGTTCAACAAATCTGAGCAGTACATAGGGTAAGGACTCCTATGCAGGGCAGGGCCCTTGTGCAAGGCCTGGAGAGGGATGGGAACTTGAGTCTCACAGGCACAAGGGAGCTGAGAGAATTCATGCACGGCCCAAGAGGCAACCAAAGAGAGTGGGTTGTGGGGGGAGATCAAGCTGGCATAAGTGAGGCAAGCGCTCCTCCCCCACTCCTCGCTCCATCTTCCCTGCTGTAACTGGGATGACCTCCCACTTACCAGCATGCAATGTGTCTTTTCATACATGCCATTTAATTCAATCCCTGCAGCACCTCTAGAAGGCAGGATCTCATTTAGGAATATGGAAACAACCTCAGAGAAGTTAACATGCTAAGGTCACCTGCCTGGTGAGGGGCAGAGATATGACTTGAACCTAGCTCTCCTCCTCTCCCCACTGCACAGGGAGAACATCCTGGTGCTGGACATTTTCTTTGAAGTCCTCAACTATGAGACCATCGAGCAGAAAAAGGCCTATGAGATCGCAGGGCTCTTGGGTGAGCTTGTGAGCAGAACCAGTCTGCTCCTGTGCCTAGGACATGACACACCCCTCTCCTACCCTGATTCCCAGGGGTCTTTCCCTAAGCCCTCTAGTGTGACATGAAGTGAAGTAAAGGGGCAGGGCCTTTTCTTAGGACAAAGTAGAAAAGACAAGCAAGTAGGTCAGAGAAAGGGGCCAAGAGACAGGAGTGGAAACTTTTAAGTCCTTGGAAGTGGACCGGATGTTAAGCAAGTAGTACAGAATTTTGTAAAGAATTCGTTTTCTGTGAGTTTGAGGCCAGTCTGGCCTACAAGAGCTAGTTCTGGGACAGGCACCAAAGCTACAGAGAAACACTGTCTTGAAAAAAAACCAAAAGAAAGAGAAAGAGAGAGAGAGAGAGAGAGAGAGAGAGAGAGAGAGAATTTGTTTGGAAAAGTAGGAAAATACAGAAAAGCATAGAGAATAAAAATCCTGCCAGAGTCTGGTTTTCTGACCCTTGTGTCTCAAGATGCAAATCTGCAAACATGGCTGGCCTGCCCCAGTCCTATTGAGCCTCATCACCTCTCTGTTCTCAGTGTCCTGAGCCCACTAACTTCTCCAACCTGACCCCACAGGTGACATCGGCGGCCAGATGGGGCTGTTCATCGGGGCCAGCATCCTCACAGTGCTGGAACTCTTTGACTATGCCTATGAGGTAAGAGGGGCAGAGCTGGGCAGGGCCACACAGGGTTGGGGGTTCCAGTCCACCCAACCTGCCCGACCTCTCCCAGGTCATTAAGCACCGGTTGTGTAGACGAGGGAAATGCCAGAAGGAGGCCAAGAGGAGCAGCGCAGATAAGGGTGTGGCACTCAGCCTGGACGACGTCAAAAGACACGTGAGGGAGCAAGGCACGGGGTGTCCTCTGGCCTGCCCCTTCCCCCAAAGCCTCACACCACCCCCCTCCATGCCACGCCACCTGCTTACCTGCAGCCCTTTCTGTAACCTGCTCCTGTCTCATTTCCCTCCGCTAGAATCCCTGCGAGAGCCTCCGGGGACATCCTGCTGGAATGACATACGCTGCCAACATCCTACCTCACCATCCCGCCCGAGGCACATTTGAGGACTTTACCTGCTAAGCCCCCGCAGGCCACTGTACCAAAGGCCTAGGTGGGGAGGGCTGGAAGAACAAGGGGCTCCCAACTGCCCCCATCCACCCTGGGGACTCAACTGCACTCTATGCAGCGGTTCCCTCGTCTGGTGAGAAAGGTCTTCACCGTAGTCCTCTCCCTGCCTCCATCCCATCTTTTTATTTTAACAAAGTTAAACTAATATAAAAAGAGAAAGAGAGAGATCCGGCTGAGACCTCAGGCTGCCCCTCTCTGCTCCATGCTGCCTCCCCTAGCTCCAAGCTGAATTCTGTCTGTCTGGCTATCTGTCATCTGAGTGTTCGCCTACATTCTGCTGCCACCAGTCACCAAAGCCCCCTCCTAGTGAGGGGTGGAGGGGATCTCTAGAGTCTGAAATTTGACCCCAAACCAGAGAATGTACCTTAAGGGAGAACACTTAGTGAGGGGGCTTCCCTAGCCTTAAGAGACTCTCAGCCCACTGACTCCCCACAAGCCCCGGTCTCCAGGTAAGAACTAAATGCTCAGTTCTGCTCCCTCAGTCATATAGAATCATGGGGGGGTACAGGATTTCCTGGAGAAGTAGAGTGAGGCCTCCATGTGGCCCTGGTGCTGTAGGCCACATCCCAGTTTCTGTAAGTCACCTCCACCTCCAAGCAGCTGGAGAGAAATTCTCAGAGGCAGCCCTCTTCTCCATCCAATAAAACACCTGGCTGGTTAACTTTCAGCTCAGGGAGCAGGGTCCTGGAGCCTGACCTCCCTGGCTTCTCTCTCAGAGGCCTTTGCAGAGGGCCACATCCATAAATTTTCTTATGGAACGCTCCTCTTCCCCAGCTTCATTTGCTTCTCCCGGCAATCTCGTCTGCATTTTCTATTTCTATATGATACAGACTCTATATTGCTATATCTCTGTATATACTTTCCTCTCACCCTGTTTGTCTCCACCCATCCCCTCTTGTCTCTGAGAATCATCCTCCCACCCAAATTCTCTCCATTCTGCCCCACGCCTGTCTCTGAATGCCTTTGCCTGTATAAAGAGTTGGACTCCCCCTGGTGTCTGTACTGTGTACACACATCCCTTTGAGAAGCACAAGGAGACGACACGCGCATTGTAACCTTCGCACTGTCTCGGTGGTGACATAAAGGAAGCTGTGAATTACAAGCTCTGCCTCTTTCTGGCCTCGCCCTTGGCCCCCGCAACTGCGGCACCCTCTGCCCTCCCCACAGCCTTAACACACCCTCTTCCTAGCTCCATCTATCCCAATGCCCTTAGCATGGCTGACCGTGGCCTTCCAAGGGAAGGGACTGCTGCAGAGGTGACACCTACCCAGGAACGGAGCTATGCTTGGACACTAAGCCAAGAGTGTTAGAGACAGAGGGAGCTGGGGATTGGTAACTCTTGCAGCGGGGGGCAGTGGGTACCCACAGACAGAAGCTGAAGTCCTCATTAAGTGGCCTTTCTCTCCTCTGGGTGCCCAGTGCTCCTTCCTCAATTTGATGACCAGGCCCACCGCTTGCATTTTCTGGCAAGGCAGGGTTTGGTCACGTGAGGAGAAAGACAGGCCTAGAGAGGGAGTTGAAAGTTCTGCTGTTGTATGTATGTCCCTACCTTAAGGGGCCACAAGTAGAAGTAGAGGGCATCCCCACCCCTACCAGGCACTCTTCCCAGGCCAGAGACTCAACCCTTTTCCAGGCCTTCTCTGCCCCCACTGTCTCCTGGTCACTAATCCCAAAACAGGACTTGTGGGCAGATCACCTGTGTGTGTTGGCCTGGAGCCAGAGAGAGCATCTTTGAGAACTCTTAGTTCCCAAGATTTCTTGAGCCATCAGACATCCCCAGAAGGGAGCAGGGCAAAGCTGAGAAGTGTGCCCTGGCTGGGGGACGGCAAGCCGGGCTCCGGGTGCCGCATGTATCTGGTCTAATAAACTGGGTTCCAATCGTCTCCTCTCCAGCGTCGTTCTTTTTGGTTGAAGAGTTTATAGGTATTACCACTAGAGTGGAGCTTGCTGTGAGGGTCTCACTGACGAGAGTAAGGAATGGGAGCGGCAGTCAGGAGTGGTGGTTCCACCTGTAATTCCAGCCCCTGGGAGATGGAAGCACCTATCGTCCCTCACAGGGTTTACTAGGCTGGTCTACATGAGAGCCCACATATCTGATCAGGTAAACACTGATCATCTTGGAAAAGGGCAGGTTCAGGGATAGTTTGAGTCACTGGGCAGTGGAAGAGCAATGTAATCAAAGGCAACAGATTTTCAGGACTCTTTGGAGAGGATTCAAAGTAAAAATTCATTAAATTACAGCCTGAGATGAAGGATGAAGTTCCCGCATCGGGCCTTCATCATGTGAAATGGGGCCCAGACTACCAACCAGGAGACCGGAATCTAGAAAGGCTTTTCTTTTAATTTGCTGATTTGTCTTTGCAAAGACATTTACCTCCTTTGAGTTCAGCTTTTCCGTTTGTAAAACGAATGAACAGCACGTTTCTCTGTCTTGAGTACCCGGAGCCCGGGTAGTAGGAGAATGGAAAGCAAACAGAATGCACTGTGCAGAGGTGAAGCAGTCACTCCAGCCTGTGGGGTGGGCTGGTCTCCTTCCAACACCTTGTCGTCCTCCGCCCGCCTGGGGGCGCCCGCTCCCGTTACCTCTCTATCCACACATCGCTTCTCTATGGTGCCCCCCTCCTGGACCGGGAAGGCGG
>LOJH01051617.1:0-12485 GCA_001685095.1 Ellobius talpinus
GTGCTCCAATGTGGGTCTCTGTCTCTATCTCCATCCATCACCAGATGAAGGTTTATATTCCTCTTTTTGGGTCTGGGTTATCTCATGAGTGACAAATCTTTACAGTGTACGAAAGCATTATCCCACAGCAGCTCCCTCAGGATAGAAGCTCTTGGAGTGGATTTGGAAAGGTGGGAAGGGCTGGGGAAGACTGTTACAGGCAGAGGGAACAGCAGGAGAACACAGAGTCATGGGAGCTAGACCCTTTCCACCCCCATTCCTCCATCACAGCTCCCTCCTGCTCGCTCTGGGCACTGGCCCTTTTATCACCTGGCTTTGCTGTGCCCTGGCCCTTGTTTGTCCCTGAGCCAATCATCGTTACCAGTGTTGACTGGTGGGATTCCCCAGAGCTCTTCTTTCTCAGGCCTGGGAACACTGTTAGCTTTGACAGCACCCGCGTTTCTGTTGCTCTGGTATGCTCCCAAAACATCCCATCTGTGTAACAGCACAGACCATAGTTCATGGCATCCAGCAAACATTACTCTTCCCATTCTATAGACTGAGAAACTGAGGTCTAGGGAATTCAGCTGTCCCAGCCAGCAGAGCTAGAATTTGAACCCAGCTCCCTCCTTCTAGAGTCCATATTCTTCATGGATCCCTAATTTAGCTGTGCTTTCATGAAAGCTAATGAGATTACTAGGTAGTCCGTAGGCCTGGGACCTATACAGATTCAAGCCTCATGTCCTTGTTATGGGTAACATTGACCCCTTGGCCTAACTTCAGCAAGAGTGATTAACAGGGAGATTTCCATGTTTGTATTTTGTTACATATGTAATGTTTTTGCCTGTGCAATAAAAGAAAAAAATACAGAAGTAGCAGTGGAGTCGCCTCCTCCTGATCTGCGAGTAACCACAGCTAACAGCCTGGTGCCCTTGACAATATGACTCCAAGTGCACATGCTTCCACTGCAATGCATACACGCACACATGCCACACACATCAATATCCATGCACACATACATGCACACACATACATGCACACACAGAGAGTTCATATCTTTTGTAAAAACAGGACCATGCCCTTCACTTTCTCTTCTGAACAGTTCCTCCAAATTGTCACCCGCAGACAAGCCCCATCCACCCTGGTCCATAGAAGGACGTGTCTCGTGTATTCAGTCGGCTTGGGCTTCAGATGTTCATCCTGCCTCTGGTTTGCATAATGAGCAACATTCTCCTGCGTGCCTGTATGAGGGATGTAGGTATTGCCACAGCGTGGGTGCTCAGGAGTCTAATTGCTGGATGAAAGGTGTGCAGATTCTGCACCTTGACAGGTGCTGCCAATTTTCCTAATCAAGGGCCTTTCGGTGCAGCAACTTCTCCCAAGCAGCATGCCTCTGAAGCCAGGGGTTACAGAGAGCAGGGCTGCCTTCTCCTCTGCTCCCGGAGTCCTGGCGTGGTGCTCCAAACATGTGGGCCCAAATTGGGATAGAAGATGAATTTGGATCAAAGAGGTTAAATAACAGGTTTTTCCGTTTCACCTTGTAGGAACGGGATGGGGGGGTGGGGGTGCCGGGCCTCCAGCCAATAGAGGGCCAAGAGTCGTCAGGAGGGCTTATAAAGCTGCTATTTCTGGCATTTTTTTCTCTTTCTCTGCTGATTATGCAGCAGCATCTCACAGAGGCTGTCGCGGGCGCATTCTCTCACTGCCTGGGCTTCTGTGGAATGAGGCTCAGGCTCCTCTCAAGACACTGGTGCATTGCAGGTGCGTCTCTGCTGAAGGTAAGCAGCGCTGTCAGCTGCTTCAGGGGTGGAGGTGCTCAGGCTGGTTCTGTAGGGCCAAGATGGGTGATGCTGGATCCTGGGTGGGGCCAGGCAGGAACTGGTGCCTGCCACGTTCTGCAGTGAGGATGCTGTGCAGGGTCCAAGGGCCTGGCGATGGTTCTTCCTCTCTGATAAGAAATTCTGCGTGCATTGGCTCTGCTGAATAGGATTAGCCACCAGTCTTGATGCCCAGGATACTCAGGAAGCATTCATTCCTTCATGTATTTCTTCATGTATTCATACATGTATTTACGTATTCATTTGTCTTGCATTCAACTCACATATAGCAGGCCTCGCCAGAGGTAGGTGCTTGTCGGGGTGGGAGTAGACTGGGACAGGGTCTTGCTCACTTAGACAAGAAGCAGTGAGAACTGAGATGGTGACAGCCCATAACATGTAAGGACCTAGAAGACACTGGGCTGGAAGGTGGGAGGGGTCTTCTGAGAAAGGGGTGTGGTACAGCTATAGATGGTACCAGGAATCGGATTTGGGAGACTGGAGAAGCAATCAAAATTCTCCCCTCATTTACTAAAGGCTGCTTTTCCTCTTGTCAAGTAAGGATAAAGAGAACCACCAGCTGGGCTCTCCATGGCCACCCTTTTGGAGACAGAAGCAGTGACAAGGGAAGGAGCATAGTCACGGCCCCAGGGGCAGATGCACAGTGTAGCAGGTGAAAGAGGATCCTGTCAGTGGCATTTCCCAGCAGCTCCTAGGGAGGAGGCTGAGTTAGGGGGGAAGTGGGGGGGGGAGAGCCACGATTCATTGCTATTAACAGTGCTATACCTAGAGCAAAAGGCCTGATTCTTCTGGCATTCTCATTTCCCACAGCCGTTGTTGGGGATCTGGCTTCATGCGTGTGCATCCCAGAAATGGAAGCTGACAGCTCAGGCCCATGTCTCCTCATGTGGAACATCAGGGGAGCATAGAGAGACCAGGAACTGGCATCCCCCATGTCTCCTGAGAGCATCCTTCCTGGTCCCCATAGAGTCACAAAGAATTGCCCAGGGAAGGTCTCACAGTCTGCTGACCAGGGCAGGAATAACTATGGGTGCCAGTCAAGCAATATGGCCTGGGTTAGTGACCACATTCAAATCCTAACTTCACCCTGAGTATCTGCGGCACAACATGGGCTCCTCAAGCTACCTGAGACTCATGTCCACACCTGCAAAGTGGACGCTGGCACCTTCTCTGTGATGGTGTGTGCACATATGTGTGTGCACACAGTCATACACACATCGCTCATACTTGGTCTAGCAGCTAGAAGGACCTCCCATCCATGCTGAAGGGATAGATGGCCCAGAACAGCTCAGCTGGGGAGGAGGCAGGACACTTGGTGGGGCAACATGCTCTGGTGCAAGCGTGTGTGTCCAGAAAGCCTCCCCATGTGTCTAGAGTGGGAGGCACTGTGTTCTGGGTGGGGCTGGCAGAGAGAAGTTGCTCTTGTCACCCCCATGGCTTCCCCTATGGGGAAGGGAAGGCACTATGGGACTTGCTGCTCCCTGGAACCAGGATTGACCCTGAGCTGAATACTTCTTATAGTTTCCTGAAGACTTGTAGGTAAACTGGTATTTAAATCTTCCAGGGACAGACAGTCACCAGCTGCTGATTGTCACCTGTGTGCTAGGAGTCTGGGCTGGATACAGGGAATGGCTTAGAAGGTGAGAATGTTCAGTCCGTGCAGACTTCCTGCCAGGAACGGAAACAGGCTTGGAGCTGGTCTCCTTTCCGTGGGATCGCTGTGTGACCTCAGACAGGTCACTTTACCTCTCTAATCCTACAGAACGACAGATTAAGAGGATGACAAGGGACAAGATACGCAAAGCCTAGTGCTGTGCTTCATGAATAAAGACGTCACTCCTTCCTAGGGAAGGGGACCCAGGGAGCTTTGGGTGAGGCTCAGTGTCTACCACAGACTGGCATGCAACAGGTTCATATGAAGAAGGAAGGTGGCCAGAGTGTGAAGTCCAGCCATTGTGTCTTCCCTGGCAAGCTCCTCAGAGAAATAATTCCAACTGGTCCCACCAACGGCTCCTGTTCTCCCATGCTGGCGGTCACTGGTATGAGGGGCACTGTTAGAGTGGGCTTCATGCTGGAGATTAACTTCCTGTTTGAGGCCCACAGGGTCCTTCATGCCCTTCTCAGCTGCCTTCTTCAGGAGCCAACCCATTATTATTGAGATCAGGTACTGAGGTGGGCGCCATTGGAGGGGGCAGCTCAGACTCAGCTGTGGCTGCCTCTGTGACCCAACGGGCCTGAAAAACAGTCACAGGTGGTGGATTCCTGCCTCTCTTGGACTCTGGGGGTCATTTTTGAGGGGGGCTACCACACCAATGACATCACCAGAGCAGCAATTATGAGGGGGGAAATGCATTTTGCTGGCTAGGAAATCCATGTCACTTCCCTACATCTGAGGAGCTATTGAGGCTCTGAGGCCTCCATGAAGGATGCGAGCATGGAGGAGATGAGGCTGGGGGCAGCCCTCTCTTGATTCACCCCCACCATGCCCTTCATCTCACCCCTCTTAGTGACCCTTAGTGCCCACTGGAAACTTAGGCACAGACCTGCATGCAATCTGACCCCTTTTCCACCTGGTCGTAGCTAATCTATCCGTGATGCTGGCTTCAAAGCTCCATCATCTGCCACCTGGGTGGCTTCAGGAACCTCCTGTCCTTAACTTTCCCATTAGAATCTGCCCTCCCTGCGGCCAGCTCAGTGAACTGCTTTAATGTGTCCGTCCTTCCCGTGGACTCTTGGAAGCTGCGGGCCGCTTCTCCACACCACTGTGTCCATCTCGAAGCCTCTCCTGCCTGCGGGGGCTCGTCCACTTCCACACTCAGGGGTTTCTGCTTCCTCTAGGATCTTGTCTGAGGGTCCCTAAAGCTCCTTCCCCAGCCAGGCTGCCCTGTCTCCTACTTAAATCTTCAGGCTCCTGTGTCCATGGTAGGTTTCCGTTAGACCCCCAACTCCCACTAATCTGCAGAGCTGGTCAGGACATTAAGGCTTTGCCAAAGGCCCCTCTGCTTGTCTCTGTGCATGTCGTGGTCTCCCCAAGGATCTCACCCATGGACTATGGACCTTTATTTTCCTACCTGTTGGGCGTTTCCACTTGGGACGAACTCACATAGGCCTATATGATGTGGGAAGAATGCCCTGCAGTAGTAAATCAGGCCCCACAGACAGACCCCTTCAGAATCCTCAGTCTGTGGTTGATGTGGCTGTGTGGCCTAACCTCTCTGAGTGTGCAGTGTCATGAGAACAACAAGATGGCATGTGTCACACATCCCTTTTCCTTGCCAAGTGTAATTATTCCCCTAGGACACTTGCAACATTTAAATGGCCTCTTCCATTCACTCTAAGCGGAGAAAACTTGAAGAGAGGTCAGGCACATTAGCCCTCAGTGCCCCCACACAGAAGAATGTTCCACAGGACTCTAAACGGGGGCAAAAATAGCAGCCACCAGGGCACCCTGTGATGCGGAAGCCACAGAGGAAGCCACAGGCCTAGCAGATGCCAGCTGCCTCCAGGGGATGAGGTTGCTCAGATGTGCTAGTGAAGCGGCCCTCACGCCTGCCCTTGCTGCTCCCTCAACCACAGCATCAGATAAGCCTGTGGACAGCTGTTGGCTTCCTCTCTGGGGAGGGTGATCACAATATCATCTGTGGGCGTGCTTTGCCTCCCATCATCTTTGGCCTCTGATCCCTTTCCCGGCCTGCTCTGCCCACCTTGATGTCCCCTTGCTGGCCACGACTACACCTGCATACTCCACGTGATGGCCTGGATGCAGCATGGATGCTCCAAAGCTGCGCCATCTTGATGCCTCCCTTACCCCTACCACTGTCCTTCTTTCTGAACTTCATCCTAAAAGTCCGTTTTGGCTGGCTTACATGTTCTCCTCACCTGCTCACTGCCTCCCTTCCATGTGTGTTCAGCCTTCCAATGTGCTGTGTGAGCCACTTGTCATTTCTGAATATTGATGGCTTCTTCAGCTCAGGACAGTGAGCCCCAGGGTCCTTTGTTCATTGCTACTCCCTAGATGCCCATAGCAGGGTCTGGCACCAACCAGATACTCAATAAATATTCTTTCAGTTCATGGGCACATGTAGGTATGAGGAACCATCAGGGCCACCAGAAGAGGCCAAGCTGGGTTTGGTATGTTTTCAGGGGCTTTAGGACTGAGGGATGGACTTATTGTCTTTGGGGGCTCTGGCATCAGGATTGTATTAGCTTTGAGCACAAGTCCCTGCTGATCCTGAAGTGACAGTTGTCTGGGTCCAGACTGGGTTCTGGAATCCCATATTATACCTTGCAAGATTTGTTAGGAGTCTGACTTTGTTCATTGGCTTTTGAGAGAGGATCTTGCTATGGAGTCCAGGTTGACTTCAAACTCTCTGTTCTCCTGCCTCAGCTCTCTGTGTGCTGGGATCACAGAAGTGACACTGTGCCTGGCTCATGTGTTTGGCTTTGGGACCACACTCCTCTGGCTAGACCCAGCTCTCCCACTTCTCAGCTGTGTGGCCATCGCCTCTGCATTTCAGTTTCCTTGCCTGTTCCGTGAGTAATGATTCTTCTGATCTTGACTGAGTAATTTGCAGGATTACGTATCAGTTCTGTGAAGTCCTTCTCTTGTAGTAGAAGGTCAGTAAGAGGCTGTTCACTCAGAGTGTATTAGGCTGGGCTATGCCTCAGTAACAAATAGCCCCCAAAACTCAGTCATTTATCACAAGGATAATTTATTTATTTTTAATATTATATTCACCCCCATTACTTTGTTTTACCCTTCCCACTCCTTCTTCATCTCAATGAGTAGTATGGTATATTTTTGTGCCTCCCACATGTTCCATGGCAATTAGCAGAGAAGTAGGTGTTGGGCTCTGCCCCATGGAGTCACTCAGGGTAAAGTTTAGTTTTGTCTCCCTCTAGAGTCCTATGACTCCTGCAGAGCCAGCCTGGAGTTCCCATGTTTGCCGTTCTGCACTTCCATAAGAAGAGACCATTTGTTTCTGCTCCTAGCCCATTGCTCTAAGCCAGCACCATCATAAGGGGAACCTAGACCCAGGATCCTGATGCTGAAAAGAAAGGAATGAAAGACACCTGAGCACTATGGTCAAATCTATCATGATGGGCACATCCTGCCTGGCTGTCTCCGGGCAGAGGCACAGTTAACCCACAGCCTGAGGGAACTTACCCAGTGCTGGCTGAAAGTGTATACCCTTGATACATCCATGTCCTGATCTCTGAATCCTGTCACCGCAGGGCACAAAACAAGCTTTGCAGATATAATAAAGACAAAGACCATAAGTTGGGGGGATTGTCCTGGCTTTCCTAGTGGCCCATAGTCATACTAGGTAGCTCTTAAGAGAGATGCACAGCAGGTGAGTCTGAGACGGGAGATGATGCCAGGAGACAAGTGGTGAGCCTTATGCTTTGAAGGTGAAGAAGGGAGTCACAGGCCAAGGGATGCAGGTGGCCACCAGAAGCTGGGGGTGCAAGAAATGCATTTTCCCCTGGACCCTCTGGAGCTGCTTTCCCTGATGGTTTGAAACCTGAAGAGATGAGCTTGGGACTTCTGGCTTCCAGAGCTATGAGAACGTAACTTGTGTGTTGTTGTCGTCACTAATTTGTTTGGCTTTGGTCCGTTTGTGGTTTTGCCGGGGATAGAGCCCAGCCTTGTACCTGCTAGGCAAGCATTCCACGTCGGAGCCCCCACCAGTCCATGTGGTTTTGCTCTAGTCAGTTTATAGTGGTTTGTCTGGGCAGCTCCTTCTGCTCTGACAGTGCATTCCCACCTCAGTGCTCTCATGGGGTTCTGTGTCCCCTGCTCTGCCTGGCACTTCAGCCTCTTGGGGGAACACAGGAGAGTATGGGGCAAGCTGGCAGCCAGATCACGTTCTGAGCCCAGGCCAGTCACTTAGAGACTGTGAGCAGGTTTTTCTGAATCTCAGTCCCCAGCTGTACAGGGAACATTCAGGCAGATGGTCCCTAGCAAGGAGGGGCTGGAAGCAGCAAGGGACAAAAGCAAATATAATGGTACTTGGTTCAGCTCAAAACTTCTTTATCGGAAGCCTCTGATGGGCAGAGGGAGCAATAGGCCTCTGTGATCAAACCTCGTTTTGTAAATATAGGGCCAGCTCCTTTGGCCCTCAAACCTGGCCTGGTTGCAGCATGGCTCTGCGCATGTAATACCGCCCTGCTTGTGTAAATATTCACCTCCTGATTTGTGAATGCAAATACATTTGGCTTCATGTGTCACTGTCTTGCTCTTGCTCTTCTGGAAGCCAACCAAGAAGATTCTAAATTCTGGAATAACATGGGGTCTGGCTGGTAAGGTGCCCTGAGTCTTGCTCCCTCCAGCCCTGCAGTGCCTGGAACCTCACACTTTGTTCTCAGTTTCCCAGTAGCCCAAATCCTCTCTGTCCCCTGGGGCTAAGTTGGGTTCTGCTGGTTCAGGGCAGAGGTTAAAGTCCCAGGGCAGGAAGAGCCCCTCATGCAAACCTTACTGCTGTGAATTTAAAAGGAAAATATCCTTTTCTTTTGAATTGTCAGAAAAAGAAATAAAAAGGAAGTGTGTGACCAAGGAAAGGAAATTAGGGGTTGCCACCAACATGAGTCACCCCCTTTCTGTTCCCTGAGTGGGGCCTTTGCCCTGGTTCATTCACCCTTGAATCTCTCAGCACCAGCTCTGCAAAATCCTGCGGCTGTGCTGCTTTTATTCTGGCTGCAGACTTCCTGTTCTGGCCATCAATGTGTGCTTCTCCTTCAGAGGCATGGTTCTGCTGTTTGGTTTGCTACTGCTACGGCTGCTGGTGGTGATGGTGGTAGTGGTGGTGGTGGTGGTGTGTGTGTGTGTGTGTGTGTGCGCACATGTGTGTGTACGAGTGTGTGCATATATATGTGTGGTCAATTAGTGGTCCAGACTTCAGGTGTCCTCTTCAAATGTTCCCCATCTTCTCTTTTGAGACAGGGTCTCTCACAGAACTGGCACCAGTTTGGCAAGGCTGGCCAGAGAGCTCCAAAGATCTGCTTGGATTCATCTCCCCAGAACTGGGATTACAGGCTGCCGTGCCCAGCTTTTTATGTGGGTCCTGGGGATCAGAGGCAGGTCCCTATGCTTGCAAGCACTTTATGGAGCAACTGAGCCATCTCCCCAGCCCCTGCTTACTGGTGTAGTATCCAGGGTTTCTTCTGTGTGTACACCAGACACAGAATCTTCTCCTGGCCCCACCCTCAGACCACAGCTGCTTCTGCTCATTAGTGGGCAGACTCGTCTCTCCCCCAGGATCATTTGTAGCTGCTCTTTCAACCATGGCTCAAATTCTGGCCCACTATGTTCATTCCCTACTTGTAGCCCAGTTGCTCCTTTTCTTCTGCTTTTCTGTCCCCAAGTCTCTTCCACCCTCCTGCCCCTACCACTCCCAATCCTTGAGTGGTCCCTTCTCTCTTTCCAGCTCCCAGGCCTGGAGATGGCTCGTCCCCAAACCCCACTTCTCATCTTGTACCCTCACCCCCCTCACCTGGGTCATTCTGCTTCCAGTGTGGACCCTGTCAAGGCTCCAGCAAGCCTGCCACTCACTCTGATTTGAACTCCTGCTTCTGACCCCATCATTGGATCATAAGCTTCAGGAGGACAAAGATTTCTCTGTACCTCATAGATACTGGGGTGTCCTTGAAGCAGTTAGGCAGTGGGAGGAGGGAATGACTTCAGATATAGGCAAGGGTCTTGGGTACTCTCTCTTGTCACCTAAAGATGTTTGTGTGTGATGTAAAATATGCTAGTTCCACAATTGCTGGCTTGGTTCATGTGCATTTCTCCATTGCCACTTAAACAAGCACACACTCCCCCTTGCATTTATTTCTTGGAATGTTGCCTCTCGGCGACTTTCCTGTTTGAATCTCATGTCTTTTTGTCTTGCAGCATCTTGCTTTCTGTCGAAGTTGACGGAGCCATTTCTACATCGTATATATTAACTGTCTCGTCGTCGGTGCTGATATTTTCTTAGTCTGATGTCCTTTTCATTTTAGTTTTATTGCTTTTCCTTCCACAGAATATATTAATGCGTGTATATTTGAACATGTCAATCTCTTCCTCCGTGGTTGCTTCAAGGGCTGAGGAAGTTGCCGCACCTCTGCAGATCTGATAAACACAGTGTTCTCTCCTCTGATTGTTCCCCTCCAACGTGGCTTTGTGTACTTAACTCTTACCCCTTCTGCCGTGCTTGAGGTTGGTGGCTTGCTGTGGTTTATCTACTTCAACGTTCCCAAACAAGACGAGCCCGATGTCTTGTGTTTATTAAATAATTGGTCTTTATCTCTTTGCTTCCGAAAGGAAAGACTAAATAAAGGAGTTATGAGCATGACTTTTGGTGGAGTTGTGTGTTGGCTTTGCCACAGTCCCGCTGTGTGACCCCGCAGCCTGCAGATGGCATTCCACTTGTTTTCTCCTCTGTAGACTGTCATGTCCCCATCCCCCCCAAGGCTGTCACAGGGTCAAATGGGATTGTTGTGCGAAGACTGTCTCATGGATTCTAGCAAAGAGGGCTGCTATCTCCTCACCTCATTGGGCTAACTTTCTAAGTTTGCTCCTCTGTTTTGTTGCTGTCAAGTCCTTATTTTGGGTCTGAGGAGGTGGTTCAGTTGACACAGTGCGTAAGTTCTTGCCCTGCAATCGTGAGGACCTGAGTTCAGATCACTAGCACCCTTGTTTGAAAAGAATTAGATGTGTTGGTACACACCTGTGACCCAGCACTGAGGAGCCTGAGACATGAGTCCCTGGGGCTTGCTGGCTACCTCGCTGAGCCATGACTTCAGTGAAAGTCCCTGTCTCAAAAGTTAAGGTAGAAAGCTATTAAGGAAGAGACCCATCATTAACATCCACCCCCAGCATGCATGCATGCACACACATATATGCACACATGCACACGTGTTCAATTTTTAATTTTTAAAGATTTATTTATTTTATGTGTATAACACCTATATGAACATATGCATATCACACGCCATGCTGGCGCCTGCAGAGGTCAGAAAATGGCATTGGATTCACGCATGTTCTCATTTTCTTTCACTGCCACCTTGCTTTGCCAGCTGCTCTGCAGAGTGTCTCACCCTCTCACCAAAGCAAGCTCCCTGTCCCTGCTCTGTGAACAGTGCTGCAAGCTTTCCTCATGTTTCTCTTTGGTGCTTGTTAGTCCCGTCTCTCCCATTCTGCACTGGAAACAACCTCAGTGACTGGGAGACAGTCATCATCCCCTGGTGCGCTCACACACACACACACGCACATGCACACACACACACATACACACACACACACCAAGTTTCTCACCCCACCCCAAGTGGTCTACCTATGACTCACTATGTGACAGGTGTCTGTCACTTGCATTTGTGTAGCCAGTCCCCTTCATAGTGCTTCTTGCTTCTGAAGGTCAGGATGTCCTGGGAGCCCTGGGCTTCCCTAGAGATCTGGCTGTATTTCAGGTGCCGCCTTAGAGCCACACCGGGCTTACAATATCACAAATGCTCAGGTCAAGGCTTGGGAAAGGCCTTTGAGCTCTGATAGGAACAGGGCAGTATCTAGAATGTTCTGGAGGTGCACACAGACTCAGGGGATCCAACAGTGTGATGTTGGTAAATCCTGATATGATACTGCCAGGAACTGAGGGGCCATCCACCAGCCTTGCCCCTGGTTTCCCTAGCGGAATGCAGGGAAGTTTGAAGTGTGACCGGCCTGGGCACCTCATGATTTCTCCTGAGCTGGGCAGCACAGTTGAGAAGAGAGCTTAGAGTAACTCCTAGGTATGGCTGCGCTGTAGACGGTAGTTTATATCTCTGCTTTCTGAGGGGGAAAAGCCTGTTAAGACAGCCCCACCCCTACTGCTTCATTGGGCTCCGGGAGAGAGCCAAGATCTGGAGCATAAGAGTTCAGTGGGCAAGAACCCAGGGGTGGCCCTCGGCCTGGAAAGTTGCCCACATGAAAGGAGGAAGCTAGCCTCTCTAGGGCATTGTGTAATGCTGCTCACTGTCAGGTACATGGCCCCGTTTTGTTTCCATTGGTTTGTTTGTGACTGGGCCTCACTGTGTCCTGTTGGCTGCCCTTGAACTCAGGATCCTCCTGCCTCAGGCTTTCCAATGCTATTTGCAACTGTATGCACACCTGCTTCCATCCCTGTTTTACAGGAGAGGAATCCGAGGTTGAGAGAGCCAAAATCCTTGCTCATAGCTGCACAGCAGTCAAGTGCAGAGCCTGGACTTGAACCCAAGTCTACAGACTTTTGGAGATGCAGCTGGTACCCTCTCTACACGCAGGCAGTCCAAAGACAGATTGTAACACAGCGCTTTAAATATCTACCAACGGTGTTTACAAACATGCTCTCCTCTGTTGGTGCTAGATAGAGGGAAGTGATCCTGGCATTTTGTCTTTGTTGACTTTGGGGTTAGACGCACAAGTGGCAGGTTCAGGTGACCTAGAAAAGCCTTTCTAGGTCGAATTACAATTTCAAAGGACTCTCTCTCTCTCTCTCTCTCTCTCTCTCTCTCTTTAAAACCACCCTGCGATCCAACACTGAGCACTGTCATTGACATATTTCCCATCCAACAATGCCAGCTCTTTGTGGAATGATTGAGGGGCTTGTTTTGCAGCACTGGGCAGAAAATATCTTCCAGATCATCTGACGCTCATTGTCTCAGTCCCACCCC
>LOJH01051620.1:3529-13715 GCA_001685095.1 Ellobius talpinus
CTTCCTTCCTTCCTTCTCTCTCTCTCTCTCTCTTTTTCCTTCCTTCCTTCCTTTCTTTCGTTTATTGTTCATTTGGCCCTCATTTGCCCCCTTTCCTCCTTGGCTCAATTGGTTTTAGGTCATGTGCCTTACGTTCCTTTATCAAAAAATCTAAAAGACTACAGTGAGTTGTCTTTGAGACAACAGTGAGTTTATTCAGAAGAGCATTGCCAAGGAATGTACCACCATGTCCTATGTGTATATTCAAGGAGGCTGAGGTGGTGGGGTTCTTAAGGGCTAAATGAGGAAGTCAGTGCCCACATCCTCCACCAAGATGTTAGGAATATTTACTAACGCGAGCTCTCTGCCCACGCAAAATTCCCAATCAAGCCAAAACAAAACAAGCCAAATTAAGAAATATCCAGGTAATGGGAGTTCTGGGCTCTCAGGTGGCCCCAAGGGGGAACCGGGAGGGAACACGACCACCGGGAGGAAGAAAAGGAGACCACGTGTTCCTCTTTGGGGAGCTCATTTAAATACCCTGGGGAAAAGTCCTGACCCCACCCCCAGAGAGGGGTCAGGACCTGGCCTGCTGGGATTTGGAGTCCAGAGTGCTAACTCTCAGAGTCAGGGACTAGGATAGACGCAAGGGGCTGGAGCCTAAGCTGCCAACTTGACAGTCAGAAATTAGTTTACTCCGTCATCCTAGACTACAAGCATCAGTGAGAAAGCTGGTGTCAGGCCAATGTTAGGCAGATGCCCCTGTGGAAATATTTCTGTGGAAGTTTGTGGTTGTCTTGGTGGTTCTGGCGGCAGCCTTTGTGATAGTTCTCATCAGTTACACATGCTCCCTTACACATATCCGCCCTTCAAGCTTCCTCAAAGCCTTCAGGGTTGGCACCATGGACCCCATTTGATTCTGACAGTCTTTGCATGCTTTTCAAACTGTTGTCTTTGGAATAAGGTGTTTGGTCCCTTGCTGGCTCAGCCTTTAGGAGCCTTAAATTTGCTGTGTGTTATGACGAGCTTCTGACTTCACCCATCCCACAAAGGTGCTGGGCTGCATCCTCTACCTTAGGAGACTCCATGAGGCCAGAGGTTGGGACTCATCACTTTGTGCTAATTCCTTCTACTTTGAATTGAGGTCTTCAGGTGTCTCTGTCTCATTAATTAACCTCATGAGCTTTTGTAAAAATGGACCTCTATAGTGCAGTTGTTTGGTAGAGGCTTAGCCTGGCAGTAGAGCTGCAGTCCCCACAGGGGATGAGTCAACATGTGTAGGAGAGTGGTGGGGGGCAAGTGTTGTTTGTGCCGCTGCTTCTGCCCTAAATGCAGGGCCTCAGTCAAATAACTAACACAACAAATTCTAGCTGGGGGGACAGGGAACATGCTGAGGAACAGTTAGCCTGTGCTCCTCAGAGCTGGCGGTGCTGNGGTGGGGGTGGGTGATGATGATAGACAGGCAGAGGATCTGGTCCAGACAGACGGAAATTGGAGTTCTGGCATCTAATATGATTTGTTCTTGCAGGCTGGATCCTGAGACTGAAAAATGTTGCTCTGAAGGACTTTCTTGAGACAACAGGGAATCTGCGACTAGGCTCCGTGATAATGGTATTATGTCAAAGGGAAATTTTCTGAGTTTGGTGGCTACACTGTGGTTACATAGAAGAACGTCTTTGTTGTTATACGTATCAATACTGAGGCATTTAGGGGTGGTGGGTCATGATTCTGCAACTTATTCTCAATGAGTTCAGAAAAAATAGTGGGTCTGAGTTAAGTGAGGTGGCTTGCCAGGTTAAGGCCCCCCCCCGCTAAGCCTGACAGCCTGTTTTCAACCCCTGGACTCTCACATGGTAGAAAAAGAGAATCACACAGGCACACACACACACATACACACACACACTAATATAATAAAGAAGAGGGTGGGGGCTAAGTGTTAATAACTGAGAAATATAGATGAAAGGTCTATTAATATTTATCACACTTTTTAAAAGGTAGATTGACATTTCTTGAAACAAAGCATCATTTCTTGTATTCGGTAAGAAGACGGACTTTGCTGAGGTTCTGTTGAAACTAAAGAAAAGACCGGCATAGTTCAAGCTGGAGGACAGAGTTGGCATCTGCTACCACACACAAGCCAGGGATTACCAGGGATCTGTAGCATCTCTGTCTGCATCTCTGCCATCACCCCGCTCCCTGCTCAGCTCAAACCACCTCTGATCACAAGGTGCTGCTGCTGCTGCTGCTGGGAAAGGTGCAGGCGGCCATTTTCTGGGAACTCTAACTGGCTCCACACTGCCCCAACTCTCAGGCTTGTGTCCGTGCTGGTCATAGTTTCAGCAACTCACGGCGGGTGTGGACGCTGACCACACAGCTGGCCGATCCCTCTTCCCTTCTCCTCCGGGTTTACAGAGGTACTGCAGAGAAAAGCCTTTGTTGGTCAGCTGTGGAGCTAGAGTTATGGAAAAATTCGTGGGTCCCAGGTCGTGGAAGTGATGGGTCCCCGACAGATGACAGGTCTCACAGGAAACAGGAAGTCCAGAATCTATGTGCGTGTTACCGTGACACTGGTGGGGATCTCTGAGCACATTGACTGCAGGGCTCTTGAATTACAGGCACTGATTGCATTTGTATGTGTGTATGTTAACGTGTGCATGCATCCGTGAGGTGCATGTATGTGTGTGTGTGTGTTTGTGTTAATGTGTGTATCCACTTGTGAGCAGGTGCCTGTGTGTGCAGACGTGGAGGTCAGTGGTTGATGTTGGGTGTCTTGCTTATCATTCCAGGAATGAGAAAACGAGGACTTGATTATTCCTAGGAGCTGAGGAGAAAAGCACCAAGAGGCCAAGAGAGTGTGTTGTCAAAATAGCTGAGTTATATAGGGAAGAGAAGTTGGGGGAAGGGAAAGGAAACTAAGGGGCTGGAGTGGTTGAGGCTAGAGGGCTGGGTATGCCAGCTGGAAAGGCTCTATAACAGGTAACTTATGAGTTGGGGGAGACTGGTGGCCAGAGGTTCGCTTTGATACGTTAAATAGGCTCCTCAGCCATCTGTCCCTGGTTTCTTTGAGACCTAATACTCCCCGTCTTATTTGTTGAGATGAAATCTCACTGAGTCTGGAGCTCACCAGTTGTCTTGACAGGCAGATCTGAAAGCTTCAGGGATCCTCTTATCCCTGTACCCTTAGAGCCCGGATTACAGGGATGTGCTACCACGCCCAGCACCGCAGTGGGTTGATCTAAAGTTGGGTCCTCATATTCATGCAACGAGCATTTGGCCGAACCATCTCCTGAGCTTCCACTAGGGTTGTTTTTAAATCAGAGGTGCAGTGTCCACACCAGCGCTCTAAGCTGCACTGGGAGCAGAACAGAACGGAAGTCGATTCGCCACGGGATTAGGATGACCGGGAACATCAGGCTTGAAGGAATGGTGGAAACAAGGAGCAGGAGTGGGATTTGTCTTGGGAACTAAATCAGAGCTGGACATAGGTCCAGGGATAAAGTTAGAGCAACAGAATGGGCAAGGAGCATTTCCTTGGGGCAGAGAAACTGGCCAGGGAGGGGAATGAAGATACCCTCAACATGGATATCTGCCCCAGGCTCAGGTGGTGATACAGCAGGGCTCCAGGTCTCAAGGAGATGCTGAGACCTGCAGGGTGAGGAGCAGAGAATGAGTGTGGACCAAGGGATGAAAAGGAAGGACTTGGGTCCTGGACGTAGATGCATCTGATCTGGAGAGGGACTGAGGTGGAAGTGGCCTGTAGGTCAAACTTATTTTGGTTACAGAGGACTACATAAACGTTCAGAGTCCATGTCCTCTAGGAAACAGAAGCAAGGGACAGATGAGGTCTCCTCTGTATCTCTGGACCATCTAGTTGGTGGCTCTGGGGGTGTGGGATCAGAACACGCCATACAGGATACTGGCATTGTTGCTAACTTTTATTTATCCAAACAAAGGATGTTAGAACATAACTACCTCGGCAAGCCTCTCCTTTGGAATACAAGGCCTCTTTCTCCTCCATGAGAGCTGTTCTATGGATGGGGGGAGCACAGTGCTCTACACTGAACTGGCTTGGCTTGGTGGAAGCCTGCTTTATTACTTTTTTCTCTTTGCATCAAACCGAGGCGAGCTTCCTCTGATGTGGCAGAGACCTGGGCGGCAGGGCCACCTCTACTCAGAGCTTCAGAGCTGGTGGCTTCCACAGAGCAATTAACCTGAGGGCTGCCTGACCCTCACCTGGTGTCTCCATTGTCACTGTCTGCTGAGTCCTGGTCTTCTAATTAATGGAACAGGGGTGGTTTTTTATCGTACTAACAAAGGGATGGGGTGACCAGAGGCAGGTGAGTCTGGACTTAATGTGCTGATTTGATTTGATTCATGACCTTTACTCCCCATTTTAAGCAGACGAATGAACAACTGTAATTGTGAACTATGTTATTTTGGCCTGTATTTAACCTTCGACATTACCTCTAGGAGAGTGCCTAGCCTCCTCTGAGCATCAGGAGGGGCTACTGTGCTTACCCATTGCATTTTCGGTTCCCTCCCCTCCTCCATGCCAGAGCTGACATTTTCAGCTGAAATGGAACGCAGGGAAGAAAAGTAGGTAAAGAATTTAGATGCTCAGTAAAAAAAAAAATCAAAAAACCAAAAACCCACCGCCCCTTCCCCCCAACAAAACTCTCCATGGTTCCAGAAGGAGCTGCCACTTGGCTGGAATCAGTTAAAAAATCTGGACCAAGTCCCTGTCAGTGATTGCTGGGGTGTGTTGAGGTTGACTTCACCTTACCCATGTAAGATAGCAGCATCCTCTTACTGTGGAACAGAAGTCAGAGGAGGCAAATGTTTTGATCAAGACCCCAGTATGCTAAGGCTCAGTTTTTCCTTGCCCAAGACTGGGGACCCAGTTGTGGCAGAAGATACCTGAGGTTTCCTAGACATTTCTGAAAATTCCTCCTCATTTTTCAGATAGCCAAGATCTCTCCCTTCCTCTGGAAGCGAATGAGGATGCCTGCTACCCTTAGTGGTCTTACAACCAGGAGGGAAGCTCAAGTCTGAAGAAAATATACTTCTCTCGCTAGAAAATGAGGGAAGGAATGGTGCCAAAATTTGGCACCATAATGAGGCTTTCAAGTCAGCTATCGAGGATAACCTGTCTACCTGCTGAAGTTCCAGGAGCCAGCTCTTTCTTTTGCTTGTCTCATCAAGCAAATGCTGGGTCTGTTTCTTGTAAGCAGAGCTGGCTAGCCTGGTACCCCACTCTTCTTCGCTCCTCCCTCATTTAGCGTCTTGCTGTTTCCCAGGAATTCCGCCACCTTCTTCCCACCCTGCTGGGGTCTTTGCGTGTGTCTCTGTGTGTGCAAAAATCTCTTTAACTTGTGTCGTCTGGAGTCATCCCAACTCCAGTCCTCGTATCACCTTCTCTGAAGGGCCTGGCTCACACCCTCATTATACTTCCACAGTGCCCTGATGAAGGGGGTGGGGTGGGGCAGCCAGGCGGCTTCTATGGGCTCACTCTTAGGATGCGGTTTCACTTGTGTATGAAAGATTGAATGCCATGGCTTAACCAAGGAAAGTACATTTCCCATTTGTGTGACATGTGGCTCTGTGCCGTATGTCATCAGGGTCCAAATCCTTTCTTTCTGGTATCTTCACAGTAATGTTACCCTTGTACACATCCTAGGATTGCTACTACCATGCCCTTGTCCTAGCCATCAGGGAACAAAGGCAAAGGGAGCACCTGCCTCTCCCCTCAAGGGGAGGACTTTATTCGGATAAGTTGATTCAGCCTGTTACTGGCAAAGGAGTCTGGGAGCTGTAGTCTTTAGATCCAGCCCTAGGGGTCTAGCTAAGGTAGATTACCATGAAGGAAAAGGGATGGTATGTGGGATTGTATCTCTTTTCTGTTTTGGCACCAGCCATAGACAGGTGCTGGCTGAGGCAGCTTCCTGCACGTGTCTGCTCACCCATCAGGTAACATGGAACTTGGTTCAGCTTTTAGTTCATTAGTTGTCCTAGCAGCAGGAAAAATGGTGACTCCATATGTTATTCTTCCCACTACTGGAGAAAGCCAGTGCATAGGAAAATTCTGTGCTGTTGCCAAGCTAGTGAGAGACTGCCCTAGACACTGGCAAGGGTCAAAGCAGTCTCTGGCCCTACACACTCGCCCAAGATCCACTAGCAGAGGCTACCTGGAGCTCGCATCTCAGGATACCAAATGCCGAAGTCAAAATAGTGTATGGATGGTATAGTTCTATTTCCTATGAATAATATTTTTTTCATTGTTTGTATTTCTATAGTCAACTTTAACACCACTGTAAACAATACTTGCCCAGTTTGGTAATCCACAAAACAAAATAATAGGGGCTGGAGAGATGGCTCAGTGGTTAAGAGCACTGGCTGCTCTTCCAGAGGACCCGGGTTCAAACCCTAGCACTCACACGGCAGCTCAAGACTGTAACTCCAGTTCCAGGGAATCTGACACCCTCACACAGACATACATGCAGGAAAAATATCAGTGTACATAAAAACACATAAATAAATAAAAATTAAAAACAACAACAGCAACAACAACAAAAACCAAACAAAAAATAACTAAAATAAACACTATGGAGTGTAAGAATTCAGGTGTATTTCGATTTCGATTTTTAAAACTAAGTATTTTCTTTTTTTCTTTCTTCCTTCCTTCCTTTTTTTTTCCTCTCAAGATAGGGTTTCTCTGTGAGACAGTCCTGGCTATCCTGGCACTCACTTTGTAGACCAGGTTGGCCTCGAACTCACAGACATCCACCTGCCACTGCCTTCTGAGTGCTGGCTGGGATTAAAGGCGTGTGCTATCACCGTCCAGCCAAGTATTTATTTTTTAGTGTGTGTGTGTGTGTGTGTGTGTGTGTGTGTGCTTGTGCATGTGTGCCTGTGCACACATGTGCACCTGTGCCATGGTACATGTGTGGAGGTCAGAGGGTAACTTTCTGGGGAGCTGGTCCCCTCCTTTCACCATGCAGGTACTGGGGATTAGTCACAGGTTGTTGGGCTTGGTGGTCTTCTCACCTGCCTTCAGTTGTGTTTTGAATGAGACTTTGGTGCTAAATCAGTGCAGAACACCTGTTCTCAGTGTAGGCAAGGAACTGATGCTCTCCAGCCTGGGTGTCAAAAAGTCGTGGAGAAAGACAATGAAGTCGTTATTCTGCTCAGCACAAGCAATACACTGCTTATTTTCTGCAGTATGGTTTAGCATGAAATGTCCTCCTTAGACTCCTGTGCTTCAACACTCAGTCCCAAGATGGTGGTGCTCTTTGGAAAGGTTGTAGAACCTTTAAGAGCGAGGACTTGGCTGAGGGAAGTGGGTCACTGGAAGGTGAGTCTTGGGGTTATATCCTGACCCCTCTTTTGCCACTTCCTTCCTTTTTTCCTTCTTTTTTCCCTCCCTCCCTCCTTCCCTCCGTCTCTCCCTCCCTCCCTTGCTCTCTCCCTTCCTCCATCCTTTCCTTCCTGTCTGCCTTCCTTTTTTTCCCCTTTTTTCAAGACAGGGTCTCACTATGTAGCCCTGGCCATAGAACTCGCTATGTAGACCTAGTCTGTTTCTGTCCCTGGTCTGTAGCTGATGAGGTCAAGTCGCCTTACATACTCCTGCTGCTGGGGACAGTTGCCACTCCTTGCTTCATGAACACAGGTGTGCTTTTCCTCCGTGAAACTACCAGCTAAAGCAGAGCCTCCCCCCCACCTCCCAGTCACTTCTGGTAGATATGTTTTCCCAGCAGCAAGAAAAGTTTTGAATCCATATGTTATTATTTTTAATATGTATTTTTATTTTAATGTGTTCTTTAATAATAGGCAATGTTTCTAATATGCATATATTTGCATTTAAGAATAGTACCACATCAACACATCCATAATGCTATCATTTCAGCATGTAATCAACATAAAAATTACTAATGCTATATATTACATTCTTTTATGCATTGATCTTCAAAACCTAATGCAATTTTACCTTTATACCATATGTTAATTTAGATGCTAATTTTTTGTCAACAGTATTTAATAAGATTTAGATTTTATAAAATTCAAAAATTTACTTTCTTTGTGGCCCAGTGAGTTTAATTAGGGTTGCTTACAGGGTCATAGGTAGGGGATTTGTTATAGGAGCAAGGACAGATTACCTGTGGCTAACCCACTGAAGAAACCCCCACAACCCATTAAAGGTTGAGACCTCACGAACCCCCTTTCCCTGCATGAGGGGATGTCAGTAGGTCCAGTCTTTCACACGTCTTGTGCAGGTAAACATGGCTGCTGTGAATTCAAGAGTGAGATGGCTATGGCATGCCACAGACAGCATTCCCACAGCACCACCTATTCTTCTCCTGAGATGCAGTCTCAGGTATCTCAAGCTGACCTTAAACTCACTATGTATCTGACAATGAGCCTAAGACCTTTCTTCCTCTGCCTTCTGAGTGCCGGGTTCAGGGCACTGACTTAGTAAAGTGCTGGGATAGTCACCCAGGGCTTCATGTGTGCTGGGCAAATGCTCACAGGCTGAGCCTCAATCCAAGCCCCAAACTAAAAGATGAAAAAGTAGACTTGCATTCTTAAATTTTGCAATAACTGAAGCGCCAACATTTTTCCCCTTTAATATTTACATCCAACTTGACAAACTTATTTCATTTATTTTGGAAAGACTGACTTCACTTTGAAACATGTCACTTTCAACACTGCAACAGTTCAAGCCAGGCATGGTGGCGCATGTCTGAGATCTCAGATTCAAGGACAACTTGGGCCATATGGTAAAATCCTGCTTCAAATCAACCAACCAACGAAAAGTGTACTAACTTCCAAGACAGCTCAGCGTTGCTAACATGAAACTCCACGGGCCAATGTATGAACTGTGCGTCCAAATTGATTAGTAGCAACAAAGCATTTCTTGCAATTTTTTTGTGGCACATTTACATAGTGCTGTTGTTAAAATTAAAGTCATGCCTATTTGCATTATAAAAACCATATGCTATTTTTATTAATGAAAGTTAAGAACTGACTTATTCCATCTCTTTGGCCAGGCAAATATGTAAAACGTCCTTCTCTGAAGGGGAGAGGGCTGATAGTCAATGATCCTACACCCAGGTGAGTCAGCTTT
The DNA here is from genome assembly GCA_001685095.1 of Ellobius talpinus. Lineage (NCBI taxonomy): Eukaryota > Metazoa > Chordata > Mammalia > Rodentia > Cricetidae > Ellobius > Ellobius talpinus. The sequence goes on from LOJH01051620.1 coordinate 12,630, forward strand.
GTTGGATTGTCTGGACAATGAACATTCTTATTTGTTAACGACCCTTCCCCCTCCACACACACAAAGTGGATTCTAAGTTCCTTGACATCAGCAATATGCTTTAAACCTCAGCCCTCCCCAGATATTGGAGCCTTCGTGTAAAGCCCCAGGAAGACTTTCTTCGTAGTGTCCTCTCACCACGGCTCTTCTTTACCCACAAGTTTCTGTGAGGAGAGGTGAAGTGAACCCTGTCTATTCTCATCAGCAGGACCTGCCACCCCAGTCTGCTCCCACAGAACATGTTCAAGCAGTGTCGCCACCCTGGTGAAGCTGTCTGCAGTCAAGTCCATGGGAGAATTGCCTGTGACCTTTGTGTTCTGGAATCCGCAGCATGTGTTTGAATACTGGGTGCTCCCAGGTGGCCTGCTGCCAATGACTTGGTGTGACTCTGCTCACGTCAGTGTGTCTCAAACCTCACAGCAGCGTTTCTCCCGAGTTGCATGAAGAAACTACTGCTACAATATATTTTATGCATGCAGAGTAAGCTGGTTCCCATGAGTGCTATATTCAAGTTTAACATTTGGTCATGTTTCTCAGAAATCCACTCTTCTCCCCAGCAACACTTAGTGAGGTGATAAAGAGCCAATGCGGGGCCATGCTGGCCTTCCAAGAGATCTCATCAGAAGGGGCTCGCATTCCTGCTGCACACTGCTGTCAGTCATTGTCATGCCAAGCGTTGCCATGGCTCTTTCTTCTCAACATCTTCCTCAGCTCCCATGGCTCACTCATGAGTCCTCGCGTTTCTTCCAATCCCAGGGTTCTCATTCTCTGGCTGCAACCTGTGACTGCACAGGACCTTTTCACAGAAAACATGCTGCTGCCCAGAGTACACAGACCCTTTTGTTCTCCTTACTTATCCTGGCCCTTCTGTTTTGCCTCTGGATGAAGACCAGCCATTATCAAAGGCGTTGCTTGAATGCTTCCTGCTTCACGACCTTTGCTGAGCTAACTCACCTGGATGCATTTACAGTTTATTGTTTGAAAATTTTGCACACACATCTGTTTCTCTCTCTCTCTCTCTCTCTCTCTCTCTCTCTCTCTCTCTCT
>LOJH01051625.1:0-12483 GCA_001685095.1 Ellobius talpinus
GAAAGAAAGAAAGAAAGAAAGAAAGAAAGAAAGAAAGAAAGAAAGAAAAAACATGGGCGTGATGAATGACTGGCTTGGAACACTGTGTCCCTTGCCTCAGCTCTAGGACTCTAAACTTTAACCACAAGTGTGTAAATCTCATTGTCATAAATTTTGGAACATGTCCCTCTGAAGAATATGCACAGTTCATGTTTTACTTACTCTCCGTTGAAGTTCTTGTTCAGGATGCTGATTGATTGGCTACTCTGTTTTTGAGGACTTTCCCTAGAGTATATGAGTTAATAGACAATAAATTTTATACTCCTAAATCTTTTTAACAATTAAATATTAGTAGGTGACAGTTGCCTTGTTTCCTAATGCCGGATTCCTTTAACACCCACTATGCTGTAGGCACGGTTGTAGGGTCTACAGTACAGGGTGAATAAAACTGACCAGCAGCAGCACAGAAGTGGTGGGCAGGGGGTCAGGTGGTAACAAGTGCTGTGGCCAAAAATAACACAGGGAAAGGCAAGCAGGTGGAGCTTACGGTTTGTCAAAGAAGGCTCCCTAAGTGGGTAACCTTTAACCAATGACCTGAAGGAGGGAAGGAGCCAGCTGTGGACTTCATGGAGCAAGAACAGATCTGGGGAGAGAGACAGTTTGTGAGGATAGTGTGTGCCTAATAAACACCGAGAGAACAAGGAGACCAGTGGCCAAGAAATGCAGAAGTAGGAGAGCAGCAGGAGACTGGGACAGAGGTGCCGCGTGGACAGCAAGGCAGGCAGGCGCCTTGCACCTGGAGGCCACTGTAAGAGCTTGGCCTTTGTTCGGAGCCAGGTAGAAGGGTTATGATCATGCAGACGTGGACTTGGCTGAGCGCCTTGCATTTTACCCCTATGGCTCTGTATGCTGTGTTAGACAAGAAGGGGAAAGGGACAGGGTGGATGCAGAGAGACAGGACGCACTGCAGCGATCAAGGTGAGGGGTGAAGTAATAATGCAGCCCTGTGGGGAGAAGTGACCCATGAGACCTGAAAGCAGAGCAAACAGGATTTGCTGATAGCTTGGATGTGGCCTCTGAAAGAATGAGAGGCGTTTAAACAGAGGCAAATAAAGTCACTGGGGTTCGGGATCTGAGCAACCACCAGACCAGCGTTGCCACTGTGTGAGATGGGGACACTGGCTTGCAGGGGAAAGTCAACCTTTTAAGGTCAAAATGCCCTGTTATAGCAAGTAAAAATACAGAATAGGTGATTATAAGCACAATTCTAGTGTTCTTGGAAGAGTCTAAATTTGAATTATGTATTTAAGGGTTCACCCAAAGCCCTGTAAATGAGTGCAAAGTTGCTATTAAGGTGCATGGCAGCTGAGTGGTAGTGGCAAAGGCCTTTTAATCCCAGCACCTGGGAGGCAGGTGGATCTCTGTGTATTCAAGGCCACCCTGGTGTACAGAGTGAGTTCCAGGACGTCTAGGGCTATGTAGAGAAACCCAATCTTAAAAGAAACAAAGAAAGAAAGAAACAAAGCATAGCAGCCAATGTAATAAGGGGTCCTCACCAAGCAAGGTGTGGGGGCACAATTCAGAAGGGTTAGGTGTTAGACCCCATTCTAGAAGTGGGAACATAGAAAGGTCTAAGGGCCCCAGAATGAAGTTAGGATGTAGCAGGCCACGGAAGGCACAGGGAGGGATAGCAAAGAGCGTCTTAGAACCTAAGGAGAAGCAGTTTGACATTTCATTGAGCAGTACAGCCCACCAGTGCGCTGAGGAAGATGAGAGGAAAGAAAGACAAGGGCATCAGGTAGAACAATGTTTTGGAATAAGGCGAACCATCCACAGGATCCCAAGAGACAGAAATAATAAGTGTTTGAAGAAATGGAAATGCAAATTGCTCTGATTTGATCTTATACATTGTACACCAGGTCCTGAACTGTCAAAGTGAAATCCATAAATATGTACAAGTAGTATGTGCCCATTAAAATTAAAAAATAATGCTGGAGAAAATTATGTCAAAACATGGGGAATCAAGGGGGGTTAAAACTAGAACAAGACAATGTCTGAGAATTAAGCACGGACAGATCAGGATTTGGGGTTGTGGAGAAGGGAATGTCAGCAAAGGAGAATGGTAAGGAGCAACCAATGAAGGTGGATGCAAAGCTTTGACCATGTGATAACCTCAAAGCACAGGGGCTGTTGGGGCCAGTTTGGAGTTCATCCATCTACTTTCATCACTGATTAAAGAGCCAACATAACATCTTAAGAAAGTAATAGATTACTATGGGCTCTCAATTTCAGGAGTTTGAGTAGTCCACTGTGGTGGGGAAGGACCGAGAGGAGACCAACTCACATCATGATGACCAGAAGTAGAGGGAATGGTAGAAGACTCCCTCTCTGTGAGATGGTACCACCCACACAAAGGTGTAAACCCTTCCCCACCCCCCAGTAAGCCCTGTGTGCAAACATCCTCAGACATACACACCCAAGTATACTAGACTAATCTAGGCACTTCTCAATCTAATCAAGTTGTCCATCAAGGTTAATTACTGAGAGCTGAAGGTACCGGGACAAGCCTATAGTCCCAGCACATCTGAATGAAGATGCGCACTGGTCATAGGAATTGGTGTCACAGAACTCAACAGGTACTGAGCCATTTCAGCACAACTGCAACTGTGCATGTAGCGTGAAAGCCTGAGAAAGCAGGCAAGAGGAAAAGGGTGATGTGTGACTGTAAATAGATGCAAATGTAACGCAGGAAAGCAATGGTGGCTGGGAGGAAAGGCAAGTGAAAACTGGGTTAGGTTAGTGGGGAGGAGGACGGTCATGTTTACTGAGTGGGGATGACTAAAGGAAAGAAAGAAAGCTGAGGGAGCAAAGAGACCTCAGAGATAAAGGGTTACACTGTGATTGGCTCACTGTGGACTGTCTTCTGCCTCTTCCCCCATTAAATTAAAAATGTATTGAATGAATTTTCTCACCATGATGTATGGACATACATATGCTAACATTGTATGTTAAAACATTTTCTTTGTTCACATGCGTATCTCATCTATTTATTCTACTTTCCCGGAGATTACGAAACATATCATGGACACCTTTGCTCACCCCATGAATTGTCAAGAGGAAGGGGAGAGGATGGGTTAGTATGGAAGCTGAGAGCCATCCTAGATGGAGGGCCAGGCTGCTCTCTCAGGATCTAGAGGGCAAAGGATGGGACATGAACAGGTGAGTAAGCAGATTTGGGAATGGTAGCTGTGGTGGGATGGAAAGCGGCATGGGGTTTCCACTACTTGTTTGTATTTTCTCAGTGAAGTAGTAAACTCAGTCATTAGCCAAGGAGGATTGTGCACCACGAGGCTTGAAGAGAGAAGAAAGTAGTTGAAGCAACCACCCTGAAATGTGGGAAAGTAAAAGGGCTTGGGAGGGTCCCACTTCCCCCGAAACACTTGAGGGCACCTGGAGAGCTGCCTAGTTTCTCCAGCATCCATCTACATCACTGTAAGAACAGAACAAGAGAGCTGGAGTCAAGATTCTCAAGTGGCATCTGAGAAGTCAGGATGGTGCAGAAGAGGTACAGGGCATTAAGGGTGTGTGCAAAATGATCAGGCAATCTAAGCCGAGTAAAGATAGAAGTGAGGCTAGGTAGGGACACTGAGATGATGGGAGGCTTGAATGTAGTTCTTGGTAGGTCCAAAATAGCAGAAGTTAAAGTGCAGATCTGACTTAGAAAGATGGCAAGTGATGATGTAAGAATGGGATGCTTGAAACCGAGGTACTAGAGAGATGTGCACTTAACTATTCATAAGGACGCCCATGTGGAGCTTGCGAATATTGTATTTGCTGTGCATGAGTCAAATGGCACTCTACACTTCCCATGTCTCCAAAGATGGTCACTGGTAAGAATTTTATATACATCAAATGTATGTGCACACACAGAGAACTTCACTGTTGTCCTCTTTAGTTTGTAGTCAATGAAATCATGTTAGGTATATGTTCAGACCTTAGATTTTTGTTTTAATTCTAGAGGTTTTTTTCCATGATGATTTACATAGATCTATTTCACTTTTAATGGGTTTCTTTTTCTTTCTTTTTTTTTAACATAGCTTCCAACTTCCACTTGAACTGTATTCTAGACGTGTCTTCAATGGTGGTTGTAATATGAAATTAACGGAGTTTAGAGTCTGAGTCCCTCACCTTTACAGACCTCATTTAGTGGCTCTGAGTGGGTGAACAACAGGCTTGTGTGGCTTTAGTCTTTGTGAAGTTTGCAAGAGAAAGACACTTCAAGTGTGAAGATTAAGACTCCTTCCCGATCTCCTCCCTGGCACTTTCTCAGTAGTGAATGCAGTTGAAGAAGCTATGAGTACCCAGAAATAAACATTGACTTCTAACTGAAGTCTTCCAGAGAAATAGACATTTTTGTAGCTAATTTTTCACAGCTGTTTCTTCAAATGGGCTTCATAGTTGAATAACTTTTGAAACCAGCAGAACTTTGATCTGCCTCTCCAGGTTTAAGAACTATCACTTAATAGTCTGCATCCTCAAGGATGTCTTGGCTGCAAGCCCATGCCAACTGACTACCCCAAATGTCTATTGTCGAACCTTATAGCAAAAATCTCCTCCCTCCTCCCTTCCTCACCCTTTTCTACCTCCCCTGCCCCCAAAATAATTCTACCGTGGCCAGGGAACTTTCAGTTTCCTGCATGCATGCTCGGAAAATTTAAACCAAATTTTAGCTGCAGCAATTTTGTATACTAATTGGTATAAAGCTATTGAATCTTAGAATGATTTTAGATTATTATAACAATATGCCAGTCACTTTGTTTTCAATTTTTTTGTATAACTTTTTTGCCTTTGTCTGAGAATTAAACCAGATAATTGCTAACTCAAAAATTCAGATATAGGAGGCTGTTTTGAGATCACTTAATCCCACAGCTTGACTTTATTGCTTTGGAAGATGAGGCATGAGACAGAGAAGGATAAGCACTTGTCAAGGAAGCGGCAGTCCAATGTTAAGTGTAAGGTGAAGAGATCAAGTGGGGCAGTTCCCAGATCTGGACCAGGAAGCTGTTGCCCGCATACTGCTGTAAATCTTAATACATTTTGTCTCACTGACAGACACTAATGACTGTAATAAATTAAGAATGGTTTAGTTAAGCAATAAACAATTGCAGTTGACACGGGGTATAAACTTGATGCCCTAATTGATGTACTGACCAAGAGATCTTTGTTGGCTAAGAATGTTGATCCTAATTTACCTATAAAATATAGCTGTATAAATTTATATGGAGGAGGACTGAAGCATATTTAATATTCAGGTAATAGGTGCACAGAATAAGGCATTGAAAAATAGAGATTCAGAGCCAGGCAATGGTGACATCCAGCACTAGAGAGGCAGAGACTGAGTTAGATCTCTGAGTTCAAGGACAGCCTGGAACTAGTTCCAGGACACTGAGGCTATACAGAGAAAATCCTGTCTTGAAAAACAAATGAACATACAAAAAATAGAGATTCAGACTAGAGCCACGATTTGTCACATTCTCTTGAAGGGTGATGGCCCTGACTCACCTCATAGTATCATGAAGATTCACACGATTCCGCCTCTATGTTTTCTAAGCTGCATGTATTGAAAACTGCAGTCAAGTAGCAATTATGCCTGGTAGGTGTGTTCCATTTTGTAAGGAGATACAAGGATAGAGTAAGAAGACTGATCTTGGGCAAGTGCATCCCATCAAGGCTCATGCATCCCAACCTGCTTCATCCTGCCATTTGTTCACCATGGGAGATGCTATATTTATTCTGGTAAGACTGCCATTGCTTAAAACATTTTCTGAAATGCTCTCTTGAGACTGCATTGGTGCTGTTATGGGGCACAGGAGAACAACAGCCTCCTTATGGCTAAAGAAATTGTGGATGTACATAAAAGACTTTTAAAAACAACAGTGGAGTTGGGTTGTAGTTCAGGGGTAGAACATTAGCCTGGCATGTGCAGACCCTGGAACTGAATGATTTCACCACCACCACCACCGCCGCCACCCCACAACAAAACAAACAGAAAACCAGAAAAACTATCCATTTATCAAGCAGTTAAGCACCCTGCAGAGTCAAAGTTCTACATATCTAAAAGAAGCAGTTGCATAAGAAGACAAATGTCAGTTTAAAGTTTCTACAGAGTTATTATAAGACTCATCAAAAGCATTTTAAGCACATCTATGCATATGGAATTCTCCCGGAAGACAGGAACTCTTTTAATATGAAAAATGGAATTCGTAATGTTCAGTTATTTGACAAGTCATATGTTGGCCAATGATTTTAGGAAGTAATTTCTGTGTAGGAATTTTACCTGCTAAAGCATATTATGTGTATTGGTTCATTTATCTTTACAACAACCTAAAGATACTGCAAAGATAGAGATCATTATCATCTTAGGACTACTTAAAAATTCAGGCTCAAAAATTTAAGGTACAAGGTCCATGTTGATATAATAAGTAAATGAGTTTGATCTGAAACCATATCCTTCCTGTTTCTCACTCTGAGCTCTTTCAAAATAAAATCAAATATTTCTAACATGTGTGATTAAGAATTCACAATCCCGGCATGGTCTTTATACTGTTTTGAAAATCTGTACGAAAATGATGTTGTTTTCACTTATTCTCTTTTAACATTAAAGACTAATGAAAAAGCGTGTGGGGTGATAATGTAACCTAATTTTTCTCTTTGCTTTGAGGTAGGTCTAGTTACTCATAGGTAGAGATGAGTCTCTGGCTACAATGCTGAAGGCAACATCTTCCTCCTGCTCAGTTTTAGATTGTCCTTTCTGGTGGATAACCATCGCTGTTCATGGGGATGCTTAGGCTGCCCTATTGAGATCTGTACATAGCAAGGACCCCACGGCTCCTGCCCGCAGTCTTGAGAATACACTTGTGTGGAAGCGCTGCCTCTATGCCCAGTCAAGGCTTTGACTTTCAGAAGACTCTGATCTAGAACCTCAATGCTAAAGCACTCCCAGGTGCTCAGAAACTGTGTGGAAAGAAAACTGCCTGTTGTCTTATGGCCAAACATTTTGAGTGATTTTAAAAAAAAAAAATATTTAGCCACAGATAACTAAGAAGGCTCTCCAACAAAGTGGTCTGTGACCTAAAAACTTTGTAGGAACTTGTACAGTCCACTCTCTTATCCATGAACTTTACATCCACAGATTCCACCAATTACAAGTGGGAAATGTTCTTTAACTTTTGTATTCATATGTAGCACGAATCCTAATTGGTATTAATAATAAAAACCTAGAGTCAGACAAAGGGATAATGCTGAAGATCAGAGAAGCAGAGAGGTCAGCCATTAGAGAGTTCTTTTACCTCTCCCAATGCTCAGACCAAATGGGTGATCCTATCCTCAGAGTGCATCTCCAGACTGCATCTGTCTCCACCAAACCTCAGACTACATTGAGCTCCTGTCTCCTCCTGCCTTATATTCCTCTCTCAGCCCAGGCATATCACTCCTGCCTCCACTTCCCTAGTGCTGGGATGAAAGTTGTGGGATCCCAAGTGCTGGGATCATCTTTGTGAGTTTTGTTTCTCTTTTAGACAGATTCAGTCTTGTGTAGCCCAGGGTGGCCTTGAACAAACAGCGATCCCTCTGTCTCTGTCTCCAGAGTCCTTGGGATTAAAGTTGTGTGCCACCACTCCCTGGCCTCTGGTAGCTAGTGTGGCTAGCTCTGCACTCTGATCTTCAGGCAAACTTTGTTAAAACACAAACAAAATATCACTGCATTCAGTATGTACCTTGTTCCTGTCATCATTCTCCAGGCAGTTCAATATAATAAAGCTTTTCATGTGAAGCTAGAGACTACTTAAGATACAGGAGGTGTATGCAGATGTGATGAAAACACTACATTGTAATAAGGGGCTTGAGCTTCTGTGGGTTTTGGTGTCCACAGAGATCCTGATCCCATTTCCCCATAGGCAACAACAGATGAGTGTGTCCTGTAGCCATCTTAGGGGGTTATACCTCATCAGTGTGTGTTATGCTCTAAATAGGAAATGTCTCCCCCTGGACTCATGTGTTTGAACACTTAGTCCCCAGTGGTTGCAGTGTATGGGGAGGGTGTGGAACCTTTTAGGAGTCAGGAGGTCATACCTAGGTAAAGGCAAGTGTCACTGGGTGGGGGCCTTGAAGGTGATAAATATGTCTGGATCCAGCTCAGGCTCCTAGGGCTGCAAGAACTTGACAGGATGCAAGCTCCCACCCTGTGGATGAGCCATCCAGTAGTCACACCTCTTCCACCAGGGGGACTGTACTCTCTGTAACTTCAAGCCAAAGTAAACCTCTCTATTTGTGGCCACTGCAAGGTATTCTGTCACAGCAAAGAGAAGAGCTAATTAATACCGGGAAGGCTCTTGAGAAGCCCTGCAGCACAGAAACCAAGTGTTTCCTGTTTGTAATATAATTCCAATTTCTCTTTAGGAAGTAGCATCTGCATCACACGAAAGGGGGCTGGGATACGCTGAACTGAAGCACTGTAAATCCCTATCAGTTTTAGTTAGTTGCATGCTTATTTGGAAAAATGAGCATAGAGAAAAAATACAAAGAGCTACACCTCAGCTGGGCCTGCTGGACATGGCTATCACCCCAGAACTTGGGATGTGAGGCAGAAGGATCAGGAGTTCAAGGTTATCCTCAGCTAAATAACAAGTTTGAGAGCAGCTGGACACCTGAGACTCGGTAGCCAAGAAAACAAAACAAAAGAGCTAACACTACAAATCCAGTAGATGCAGACGTTTGGGTCTCTACTGGATGGAGCACAAAGCACTTGGAGATGTTAGAAGTTTTAATGTCATAGGTAAATGGAATCAACCTAGTTGTCAATCAACAGATTAGTAGATAATTTCTATATGCATCTATATATGTACATAAAGATATATGTAGATAGATAGATAGATATGCATACTTGTATACACACATGTATATGTATCCATATATAGGTAAGACTACTAATCAGCTCTAAACAAAAAGGAACTTTAAGATTTTGCAGGAAGTCAGGCATGATAGAGCATGCCTATTATCCTAGTACTCGGGATTCAAATGCAGTCAGATCTCTGTGAGTTCAAGGCCTGTCTGATCTACATAATGGACTTCTAGACCAGCCAGGACTACTCAGTCAAGACTGACTCAAAAGAAAAGATTTAGGAAAATAAACAGACTTTGAATATATAATATCAATTGAAGTATAAAGTCAGAAATAAACCATATGTTCATTGTCATATGCAGAAACTAAACAAATGTGTGTATGTGTGTGTGTATATATACAAATGTGGAAGTGGGTAAAACACAACAAGAAGAAAAGAAAACAAGAAAGGCTAAATATAAAGGGATGAGGAAGAACTCAGTGCAGATAACGGGCGTAGGTTATGAAAGAGGACATAAATCAATTGCTTTTCTAGTACTAATTCTGTCATGGACTTTTGTTTTTCTTTTTGGTTTTGGTTCTGGTTTTTGGAGATGGGTAAGGGCATAAAATAGATTAGATACTGAAAGTGAAATTATGACATGAAGAAGCTGGAGAGATGGTTCAATGTTTAAAAGTGCATACTGCTCTCCCTAAGTCAGATTCTCAGCCCTCAAGTCAGGTGACTCACAGCTCCAGGGGAATCTGACTGCTCTGACCTCTCTGGACTTGTACACTCATGTGAACATAATTAAAATAAAAGAAAATTTAAATATGAAGTTCCACTTCTTCCATTCTGAAAGTCAATTCTAACTCTGTAGAAGTTCACTGAGTTCTATAGACTTTGGGTCTGATTAATTTTGCTGTGTGGTGTTTTTATTTATTTGCAAGTTTTTTATAATAAAGTTTATAACATTTTTAAATTATACTAATGCCATAAAAGGCATTAGAAACAAAATATTGGGGGAACTGAAGGAAATGAAAAAGAGTTAAAAACTATATAATATTTGAATCTTTATTGACTTTTGGAGGAGGGAAAAATTCTGTAAAGGACAGCAGTGAGACAGTTTGGGGGTATTTGAGGTATTTAAAGTGTGGGGTTAATATAGATAATATTATTGTATTAATGTCAAATTATCAGGTTATAGAAATTGTACCATGATTATGTAAGAAATGTTTTTGTTGGCTAATTTAATGCTGAAATTAATAAGGTTAAGGTGTCAAAATATGTATAACTGTGAAATGACTCAGAAAAGGCATGTGTGTGTGTCTGTGATCTTGTGCCTGGGCATGGGCATCTGTGTGTTTGTGTCTACGTGTCTGTGTATTTCTCTTTGTGTGTCTGTGTATATGTGTATGTCCTTGTTTGGGGGCTATGTCTGTGTATATGTTTGTGTGTCTGTGAGTTTCTCTTTGTGTGCCTGTATGTATGTGTATGTCTTTGTGTGGAGGCTATGTCTATGTCTCTGTGTCTACATGTCTGTGTGTTTCTCTTTATTCTGTGTGTATGTGTATGTCTCTGTGGGGGGGCTATGTCTATGTCTGTGTGTATGTGTGTGCTCTTATCTCTTTCTACTGTACTGTATTTCCTGAGAACATGAATAATATGCCCTTTGCTTTGATCCATAATATACCCTCATAATATTTTTTCAAAGTAATTTATATTTTTTTTCTTTCTGGATTTCCTTTTTCCCTTTTGTTTTCTTCCTTCCTTCCTTTTTTTTCCTTTCTCACATTTGATAAGTGCCAGTGTCTTCATGCTATCAGCTCACCCCTACCCACAGGTCACATGATGGCTCCTTGTCCCCACCATGAGCTTCTCCCTAGAATTAGTCAGTGCTAGGTATCATCTAGCTGCAATACATGGTGGACTATGCTGAAAAGTCTTCCTCACCACATCCACCTAAAAACTCAGAAGGCCATTTTACTGGGAAACGGGTTGTCTGCAGATTGCAATTAGTTATGTTCAAACGAGATCTCACTGGGTTAGTGAGTATCCTTGCAGACAGATAAAACAGACACATGGGCACAGAGGGAAGCACACCAGGTAAAGACAAGGGCCGAGACTGCAGCAAGCATCTGCAAGACAAAAAACACCCATGATCCCTGGCCACCAGCAGAAGCAAGGGGAAGAAACCAGGTGGTTCTTCCCCAGAACCTGGAGGAGATAGCTTCTGGCCTGCTGCCACCTTGACTTCACACTCCAGGCTTCAGGATCGAGACAGTCATTTTCTGTTAGTCCAGCCACTCCGTTTATGGGAATTGCTATCTGGCAGCCTAGGAAATAAATTTAATGTAGATATTTATAAAGTTGTACCAGTTTGCTAGGCGGACCCTTTCCAGATCAGCTTCCACTCTAGGCCTGTAGATCTCCCCCAGTCTCTGGCCCTGTGAGTCAACTGCACAGCCACAGTGCAAAGATTCTTGATAACAGATTTCCTGCCCACTAAGCTTCGGAACAGGTACAGACAATTTATTTGTCATCCCCTCAGAATATTTGCATTTGAATAAGATACTTAGTCATTCAGTGCTCATACCCGTAGTGTCCATTGGCTCTCGTGGTTTACCAAGTGCCCGCTGGATGCCAGGCGGTGCAGCAGGTCAGCCAGGGCACTATTTTAGGACACACAAGTGGCTTCCCCTGCAAGCTTCGGGTTGGGCCCTGCAGATCTCCACCTACTCAGGCAGCGAGCTCAGACACTGTAGTAGACACCCTGCGTGGAACACAATAACATGGATGTCGTCTTTCATTGAATGAAAGGGTACCCTGGAAAAGGCAAGCTCTTTGTGAGCAGGGTTTAGGGAATAAACAAAGACAGAAAAGGAAGGTAAGTAACCAGGCATATAGTCCATCCAGCGGCCTCCAGCTAAGTAATCAGTGGAAAATTCCACGGGACTGCTCACTCCCTAGGACCCTCACCTCTTGATCTTCCATCTTGATCTCTGATCTTCTTGATCTTTATGTCCACTGCCCTCTGTGTATGCTGTAACATTATGTGTGTTCTTTACCATTTTGTTCATGTGTCTTCTCTAGTCATCCTATGATCTCTCTGGATTTTTACATCCGGTTCCATTGGTCTCAATAACCACGGAGTATATGGTGATGTCTCCCAGTGCTTCACTCTGAACCAGAACTCCCTCCTAAGCTGCACACCATTAAACCTGACTGCTTACAAGATAGCTCCCCGTGGATGTTCCACAAATACCTCAAATCCAGTGCCTTCACCAACACCACTGGCTTCGCCATCAAACAAGCTTTTCTATCACCATGTATCATGCTATTAATGTAACAAACGGTGTGTGACAACGTTGGTAATGTACATACTGTTTTCCCTTTGTCATAAACATATAGCCTTTGAGCTTCAAGGGAAATTTAAGTTCTAGGTGTATCTGATTTTGTGGATATATCTTTGCTTATCTTTTCACGTTGACCACTTCTCTATTGAGACTTTTTTTTGAGACAGCATTTCTCTATGTAGCCCTGGCTGTCCTGGTACTCACTCTGTAGATCAGGCTGACCTCAAACTCAGAAATCTGCCTGCCTCTGCCTCCTGAGTGCTGGGAGA
>LOJH01051626.1:0-12483 GCA_001685095.1 Ellobius talpinus
AGTGTTTAAATGAATACAGTTTCTGTGTAATTATTTCGGGGTTAAGCTAGCCGGGCAGCGGAAAGCAGCCTGCTAACTGGGCGACGGGAAGCAGCCCGCCACTCCTTTTACTACATTCTGTGTCTTCTCTTACAACTCAAAGCATCACACACAACTTCAGAACACATGTCCTCCTGTCTTGTCTCATATGCCAATGCCAGTGCTGGGTCTAAGAAGGCCTGGTTCCCACAGTAGCTCAGCAAGACTCCATTGTCAATGGCTCAGTGTTGTGAGGCTGCTCTTAGGAAGCCCCCATGGTCATCACACCTAGAGGGGCTCAAGTCCCTCTGGATTGTCACTCCTTGTATCTAGTCACTGTAAAAATTTTCCATGCTAGGTTTTGTAAGCTTTGTAGTCCAGGCTAGCTAGGGACTTGTGATCTTTCCCTCTCAGCCCCCCAGGGGTCTGGAATCATAAGTACACTTCCAGACTCCTGACTTGGAGCATGCACCATATATTCCACTGGGCTCCGTAAGCAGTATTGAATATTAATGAACAAATGTCAAAGAGGCAATCACAGAGGTCACATGGCGCTCTCTAAATGGCTCTATTGACGGGCTGAATGTTAGGCAGAGCTGTCACTAATGATGAGGCAGAGAACAAGATCCACAGGCATTGCCACTGCCTCTGATGCTGCCACCTGCATGAGCTGTCCCCAGGTCACCAAAACAGACCCTAATGGCTCCCTTTATATATACTCTATGCCCCAACTCCACTCCCTACATGGCAGTCAAGTAACCTTCTTAAAGGCTAAATCAGTTGTTATTGCCTCTGTTTAGAGCCTTCTAGAGCTTCTGTAGAGGAAGCCGTAACCTGGTTGGGAAGGAAGATTAAGTGTTTTGACACTATCTGCATTCCCATCACAGTGTATAAGAAATTGGGATTGGGGGTGAAGAAGTCACAAATCTCCCCACATTGCTTTGGTGTCTGGTTCCCACCTGCAATGAGTTTACCTGTGAACCCTAGTTGGGGTGGTGATCTTTCCAAACAGGAACTTCTTTCTGGATCCTTCCCTCTTCCTTTGCACAATCCCTCTCTGTGCTCTCAGAATGCCCCCCATCCCTCTTTCTCCTGTGAGGTGTATGTCTGTGGACCACCTGTCTTAGTTAGGGTTACTATTGCTGTGATGAAACACCATGACCACAGCAACTCGGGGAGGAAAGGATTTGTTCAATTTACATTTCCACATTGCTGTTCATCACTGAAGGAAGTCAGGACAGAAACTCAAACAAGGAAGGAACCTGAAGGCAGGAACTGATAAAGAGGCCATGAAGAGGTGCTGCTTACTGGCTTTGCTCCTTGTGGCTTGCTCAGCCTGCTTTGTTATAGAACCTAGGACCACTAGCCCAGGGATGGCACCACCCACCATAGGCTGGGCCCTCCCATATCAATCACTAATTAAGAAAATGCCCTAGCCAGGCTGTGGTGGTACACACTTTTAATCCCAGCACTCGGGTGGTAAAGACAGGCAGATCTCTGTGAGTTCGAGGCTAGCTTGGTCTGCAGATCAAGTTCCAGTTCCAGGATAGGTTCCAAAGCTATAGAGAAACCCTGTATTAAAAAACAAAAACAATCAAGAAAAAAAAAAAACAGGAAAATGCCCTACTGGCTTGCCTACAGCCTGATCTTATGGAGACATTTTCTCAACTGAGGTTCCCTCCTTTCATATAACTCTGGCTCATATCAAGCTGACGTATTAGACTAGCCAGGATGCCCTCCTTCAGGGGAATGCTCCAATGCTCTATGAAGACTCTTGCTCCCCTCCCACTGTGTTGCTCCTGCTGGCAGATGAGGGAGAGTGAGCAGCATCTATGTCTCCAGCATCCCATGAGAACAAGAGGAGTTGATGGGCCATCCCCATGTAAATACAAGTCCCCATTTACAAATAGGAGGAATTCCATCCATTTGGAATAACACAGCAGCATCATTTTCACGAATGCAGGAAAGAAATCCATCCAGCGTGTTGGGATAAAGGACCTCCCATGACGGCTTAAAGACGCTACAGAACAGCATCTGCACACACCATTTATGAGGAAGTTCTGGCTCACTACTATTGGGAAAACCATTTTCCATCCCTGCATGTTGTTGGAGAAAGGAAGAGAAGGGAGAGGTTTTCTCTGTCTGTCTTCAAGCTCTGTGTCTATTGCAAAGAGCTTTGAAAACATGCAGATGCTTTAAGGTTTGTGTAGCTCCAAGGCTTCCTCTAAAAGTCCAGGGAAACTGCTTTGGACAGAAAAAGGAGCCCCTCTCTCACGTTTTTCTGAATCCATGTCTGTCAACTGCACTGTGGTTTGTTATTTACACCTGGGACAATGGGCTTGGGTTAGTCAGAAGCTAAATGCTTAACAGAGATTAATAAGCAGTTTTCCTGGTTAACTCCCAAGGTTCTCTTAAGCAAAATCTTGCTGCTGTGTCACAGAGGCAGTACAGAAGCAGGATGGGGAGAAATTAGAAAGCTGGGTCAATCTGCCTTTTATCAACACTTGAACCAGCTTCCACATTGGTGCCAGTAGTTGTCAGTGCAAGGCACGAAGAAAGGGCATCAGCTGGAGCAGGGATGTCTGCTCCTGGAGAGGGAAGGGAGCCACGCCCACCTTTCCCACACTGTCTGTAGCCCACTTCTTGATTTTTAGGAATATTCAATTTTGTTTTGTTTTGGTTTCATTTTCCTAAACGGTAATATAATTCTCCCAGGAACCTTGGCTGCAAATATCTACATGACTACTGAAGGCCTGGGAAGTAGCAGTGTGTAAACAGGACAACAAAAATCACCCTGCGACGTTTGACTTAAATTCCCTTTGAAGCACATTGTTTTTCCATAGTTAAGACTATATCGGGGATAGCTTTAAGATGGCCTCACTTGTTTCCTGCTTAGCTCATGTTATCATAAGCATTTTCCCATGTCACAAAAAAATTCTTCATACGATAATGCAGGGGGGAAATGTATATTATTAGTAACTGACAAAAGAATTCCTTTTAGGGCAAAACTTAGCTTTTGAAAAAAAATAAGAAAAGCTCTGGGGAGAAGCATGGGGACTAATTTGTTAGTTGCTCCAGGGAACTGTGAGCCAGAGGGGGGTGAGAGATGGAGCTGAAAAACACAGTCCCAGGCCCTTTGTGGACCTGCACCACCACCGTCCATCACCGCATCAGGAGAAACCAGAAGGCGACAAAGAACTGAGTGGCCCTGAGCAGGGCACGGCAGAGCAGAAAGGGCCCAGAGAAGGAAGCCCTCCGCAATCTACAAAGCTAATGCAGAGGATATGCATTTTTCATAAATTGTGGTTTAGAGAAATAGGGCGTGTTAATCAGAGCACAGGAAAGGCCTGCCTCAGCTGGTGTCAGGCCGATAGTCCCAGGCTTTGGAGAGTTGCTCTGAGTGCCACAGAACATCCAACTTGTCTCATTAAATAACACGTTGCGTTTGGATTAGTTCTTTGGACTTCAGAACCATAAGGTCAGACAGCACAAGCTCTTTGAAGGGATGTGCCAGGTGAACTCCCGAATGTCATTAAGAATGTGTGGGTCTACAGTCTCCCGTGACTACTGTGTGGCTGAATGAACACAGGAGAATTACCCAGAACAGCCCTGGCCTAAATATGTCACCCAATCTGCTTAGAACCAGGACTGTCTTAGCCACTGTCCTATTGCTCTGAAGAGACACCATGGTCAAGGCAACTCTTATAAAAAAAGAAAGCATTTATTTGGGGGCTTGCTTACAATTTCAGAGGCTTGGTGCGTTATCACCATGACTGATCCATAAGTGAAGAGATTACTGCGATTGGCATGAGCCTTTGAAACTTCAAACTACACACCCCGGGGCACACCTCCTCCAAAAAGTCCACATCTTCTAATCCTTCTAATCTTTTCAAATAGTGTCACTCCCTGGTGACTAAGCATTCCAATATATGAGCTTGTGGGGGCCATTCTTATTCAAACCACAAGGACTAAGGGAGGAAGCTGTGAAGATTTGCCAACACTTATCTCATTTACCAAACATTTCTGGTGGAATCAGCGAACATAGAGTGAGCCATGTCTGGAGGTGGTGGAGTCAGCTTTCTTGAACACACTTGATCATGAGTGGGTAGTGTCAGTATCTAGAAGATGAAAGACTTGGGAGTGGGAAGGGCCTGTGCATTTTTAGTTATTGAACAGACCATTCTGCATTGTTCTGCCTATAAAGTCAAGGTGGACGCAGACCCAGGCTATTGTGCCTGCCTCCCCCTCTCCCAAAGTGTGGGGTTGAAAAGGAACAAGGTCTCAGGGAACACGTTCCTCTTGTCTGCTTCTGAAGTCGCAACTCCATAGCTCTGATGGAGCCCCCATTCCTGACACTCAGTGAAAGGGTCACCAACTGTTTAACAGCTAATGAAAGCAAAACAGGCCGGGAGTTGAAAACTCCCTGTCTTTTAGCGTCTCATAACATGCCCAGATCCATTCCCCAGGGCCCTGGGAGATAACCCCAAAGTCCCATGTACAGCAAGGTGCTCTTCTACCATCCTCATCTAGGGCATGGGGAGAGATAGCGAGAGGCCAGGAGGGCAGAGCTGCAAGGCCAGACAGGGCTGGCCCTGTGCTATTCAGTTTCTCCAGACATGGGCACCAAAGCCAATGGTCTTAGGGCTCTAAATGAGGACAGACTGACCTACAAAATGGGGACAGGTGGTTACTACTACTTACTCTGAAGCCCCACATGGGGTATTTTAATAGTGCTCTCCATCTGTTCAACCTCCGGGGTTAATCCTTCCTAATCTAGGCTGTAACAATTGGGTAATCAGACAGGACACTCCAAGAAGCCCCGGCCCATAGCTTTGCTGTTCTTTTTGGCTGGAGTTGCTTTTTTTTTTCAGTGTGAAGTACAGCTGACCTACAAATTTCCTGCTGGAGCTTCAGTCTTCTGCTAAATACAAACAGACACTTGTGAGAAGGAAGCTCGCCCAGAAAGCATAGCTCTCCTGCTTAGGGAAAATTTGAGTTGCTATCCCCCCAAACATAGCAGACTGAGGGCTTCTAGGGGGCAGACCACATGATGCTGGTTTCTGCTACCAACTATAACGAAGGGGGAAAAAAAGGACCCTAGTTAACTTGGCTAATGAGCTCGCTGGTGTGAGCCCAGGATGAAACCCAGAGTGAATACATCTGCTGAGATTTCTGTCTTTTGAAAAAAGTAAGCTTGCTGGGGCAGACGCGAGAGAAGCACAAAGGAAAGATCAGCAAATCCAGATCAGGGTCTTACCCCCAGAGCCCATAGGAGTACCCAGTAGGTGGTTAGGATGTGGGACAGAAGGAAGCCTGGCTATTTGGGGATTAACCCATCGTGGAGCAAAACAGAGTCCAATCCCCACCCCCACCCTCAAGGAGACAAAATAACACCCAGGCCACTGAGCCTGGTTATCCTGGCCTAGCATCTGATGGAGGAACAAAGACGCCACCAGTCTAATGAGCTGGAGGGTTAGATGTTGCCTCACCTGGGCCAGGGTCCCAGTGCTGCCAAGGGCAGGCGTCTTCTGTGCTCTTCTGTGAAGAGCAGCACCCAGCATGCAGTTGGAACAAATGGACTAGATGGAAGCCCTTCCCAGCATACCCTGGGGGTGGGTGTAGCCACAGCCAGGCCTTTAATTTAGCTTGTTTCATACAGGCACTAAGTGTATTTCCTTTAACCCAAAATATTCCTCTCCAAGGAAAAGGCAAACTGACATTGGAGAGCCAAGCTGGGCGTGGAATTCCTAAGCCAGGCCTGTGTCAGGTTAACCATGGAGGCGATGACTTTGGAGAAAGAGAACAGCTTCCTTCATAATGGGGCCAAGGGTGTGGCACAGGAGACCGAGTCTCTAGTAGGTCTCCTTAGGAAAAGGTTGGGGGCTGTTTTTAGATTGAATATTGATCACACTTCATCAGGAAGCCATCTCCGTGACCCACGTATCAGAAGTGTTAGCTGTCAGCAGGCTCAGCAGAGCACTTGCCTAGTGGGCGTGGTGCCCTGAAGTCAGTTCCCAGAATGCCTAAATTTAGCCTTTGAGAGGTAGGGGCAGGAGTATCAGAAGTTTAAGGTTATTCCAGATGAATACACATAAAGTTCGAGGCTAGCCTGGACTACACAAGACTCTGTCTTTTTTAAAAGTGGCTAAGATTGGAGTTAGAGTTTGCTGAGCATGTGCAAGGCTCTTGGTTTGATCCTCAACACTGCTATATAAAAAAATAAATGAAGGAAGGAAGGAAGAAAGAAAGAAAAAGAAAGGAAGAAGGAAAAGAAAAGAAAAAATATTATATATGTACGCATGGTTACTTAAAAGCCAGTGACTACAGGGAGGTGGAGACAAGATGTTTCTCTAGAAGCTTAGAACATGTGTTTTTTCGGGGGGGGATGTTTCCTTTGCTTTCAGCACGTGGTAGAGACTGAATAGGTTTTGAGGTCCGTGAAGAATAAAAGAAAGTAAGTCTGCTGAGGAGAAGGAAAGTGTGCTTGCTCCTCTCCGGGGCTTTGGTATATGACTGGGTCAGAACACATTTCCCTTCCTGTCTTGTAGCCCTGTCTAGAACAGGTAGGTGGGTGCTGTGGTCTGAATGTTTGTATACCGCTCATACTCGGGGGCTTAAATGCTAGCCCCCACGGTGATGGCCCTTGGGGGTGATTTGGTCATGACCTAATAATATAAAATAATAATAATTAATAATGATAAGAGAGGAGATATAAATACAAATAAGATAATAAATACAATGGCCAACAGCTCAATCTGCGGTATTTTGCTATAATAAATATGCATGAACCAAAAAAGTAAGAAATGGACCTCTGCTGGGTTGACGCCTGCGATTGGGGGCTGTATCTCACACACAAGCTACCGAAACCGTACATAACAAATGACTGAGGGAAGTAACCCACCTCCCATGTGACAAGGCTGGTAGCGCTCACTACCCCGAAGACTACCCATCAGCCCCTGATGGAAGTGACAGAGCCACTTGACAGCAACCCTGCCAGTCACCAGCTGAGTCCAGTCAGAGTCAGTTGGTGGGAAGGGACCAAGCTGACTGACACTACGCAGAAAACGGTCCCTCCATATGTGACCTAGCACAGAAATGTGCAAGACTTGGGAGGGACACAGGACAACTATGGTCCCAACTGCCACATGGGGTACATAGAAAATCACTAGCTTCAGAGGTGAAATGACGTGTTCCAGGAGTCCGATGCAGAGTACATAAAAGCAAAACAAGAACGTATTCAGGGAACATGCTCATAGTAGTTGGGACATATGCTATTGTTGTATGTTTGGGGTTCGTTGATGGACCAGGACTGGGGGATTCACTGGAGCAAGCAGACAGAGGTGCAGGAAAAAGATGAGACTTAGCTTTTGGAGGTTGGTGTGTGTGTGTGTGTGTGTGTGTGTGTGTGTGTGTGTGTGTGTGTTCTCTTATGTATGTGTGAGGTGCAGGTGTCTGGAGCAGGTTTGTGTACACATGTGCCCACATGTGGCTGCTTCACTTAACTGTGGCATTAGGTCTGCTTCTCTGAGCATTTGTAAATGGAAGGGAGCTGGTATGCCGCATTGGCTGAGTGTTCAGAATCCCCCCCCCCACAACTTCATTTCTGTATGCTGTGAACCTGCTTCATAGGAAGATAGTAAGAGCCCAGCTGAGGTCCTTAAGAAGGGCTCTGTTCTGCATCCTCCACCCTGGTAAGCTCCAGAAGAGGAGGGAGATGCTCTCTCTCTGAACTTGGAGATTCCAGAGCAGGGGGGTTCTGCCACTGACTGAGAAAGGGGGCAGGAACTGCAGAAGGCTCTCAGGATTGTCATTGGGATGTCAGAGCCACTTGCTGTAATGGCTGGATGCTAGGGTGGAAGGTGAGGAGCCTGAACAGAGGGCCTCCTCTATTCCCTCTGAGTGGTCCATGCTTGAATATCTGCTGAGGGGGTTGAATCAAGCCTCTGGGTAATGCTGACTTTGTCAGAAGTGGGGCTAGAGTAGAGTTTTCCTAAAATGTGCTGAAGTACCCCAAGTAGCAAGGGTGTAGACTCTGCAGAGCTTTCTTCGTTCCACTGTATACAGCCTAGCTCTGCAGCCCCTTCCAGACTCGTTCCCCAGCTCCTGCCTCCATCGGGATCACCTGACTTCTTGACTTCTGTAGTCCGTGTGACTGCCTTCTACCACCGTTGCTTGCAGCCAGAGCCCTGGCATCCTGTCCGCACACCCTCTGCTATCTGACCTCATTTGCTCTGATTTTGGAGCTGACAGCTGAAGGGACCCCGTCCCATTCTGTGTTCTAAGATGGAGTCATTTCTGACAGCATCTCTGACAAAACAGAACAGGAGCAAGGGGAAGAACAGACTGCTGGGGATTCTGTGAGGTCTTTTTCAGGCTTAGGTGCATGAACAGGACACCTGTCAGAGCTCTCATCAGTATGTCCCTTGTTCTAGTCTCCCCACCGTGTGGGAACTCTCATAGCCACTTATGGTTCTCCTAGATAGTCCTGGGGCACTTTATGGCTCTCACAGTGTACAGAAACACCTGCTCCTCTTAGGCATCACCATTTTCTTTGTGTTTACTCAGGCTGGCCATGGTGACACATTGCTGACACATCCAGAAAGGCTATTTACAGACCAGGTATCTTCCAGGGGAACTTTATATTGGAGTAGCCCATGTTTGGTGTGAATTTACCAAGGGACCACAAGGATTTGAACAATAACCAGGGCCAGGATATAGGCGTAGGACAGTCTCTTCTGGGATCGACAGTCACAGCTAGCCCAACTGCCACCTTGAGCTTGTACTGCGGACCTCTAGAACTACAGGATGCTAGATCCTTGATGTCTTTAAGCCTCCAGGCTTGTGGTCGTCTGCTACGGTAGCCCCTGGAAACAGACTGCTGCTGCTAGAAAAGCCAGATTTGTCACCGGCTGCCTGGCCTGTGTCCCCTGGGCACCCACTAGAATTGCAGTCAAGTGCTTATATTTGTATTGGCTCGCTTATACTTTTGATTCACGTACAAAACCGTGAGGATTGGATCCAGGTGACATCCTGGCCTTGGGCATATGGACACTGTTGATACCATCCCTTACAAACACTTTAGGCTGGAGCTTTGATTCTCATCGGAATGACCACTTCAAGAGTACACCTTGGAGAAGCATCACAGGCAAGAACCAACAAGATCAGATGCTGGGCATTTCCACCTAGGGTGGGATCCAGACTGGCCAACTGGTCTTTAGGTGGCAAGTGCTGGTCCTAATCTAGAATCATTCCCAAACCTCCTTGGTTAAATACTTTAAAGATTTGAGGCCAGTTGAATATAGAGCCAGTGAGCTCTTCCATCCTAAATTCTGACCTGCAGCATATCCACAGGGACTTTGAAGGGAACCTTCAGCCTTTGCATGCGGTATTCTTTGGGGTTCACCGGACAGAAAATTCTACTCAGCAAGCTTAGGACAGGGACAGGGCCTCGGCTGTGTAGAAGACACTCCATAAGGAAATAATGACAGCAACCATGATGATGCTAGATCGCGAAGGTTGTTTCTCTCAGCCTTTTCTTCTTGTTCTGAGTGTCCTCCTCCAAAGAGAAAAATTCCAACTCAATGATGAATCCTCCCTTGTCCCGCAAAAGCAAAGCTCACTCTGGTTTTCCAGTAAAGTCTGTGGCTCGTCCTTTTGTGGAGCAGCTTTGCTGCTCAACGGTTTCCCTCAGCCCCGCTGTTCATCCTCTCCAACTTCACTCTTGAAATCGAGCCTCCACGGAGGGAAATAATGAAAGGAGATACAATTAAAGAAAAAAAAACTGGGGTGCTTTTGGTAAAATCATCTTGAATCTCATGTTTGTCTTTAGAAAAATACTTCTGTTTTGTACAAATATGGTCTCTGGCCCCACTTTGTGAAGGTGGTGGGCCTAGGGCTTGATTTTAGGGCCTTGTGCAAACTAGAAAACTCTCCTAGTTATATCCTGAGCCTCTTTTGACTTTTCATGTAGAGACGGGGTCTCATTACATTGCCCGGGCTGGTCTTGACCCCTCTCTATAGCTCAGTCAGGCCTTCAACTTTCAATCCTCTTGCCTCAGACTCCCATGTAGCTGAGTTTCCAGGCCTGCACCACCAAGCCTGGCTGTTGCCCATCTCTTGGCTATGAAGAGCAAAGTGCAGTTTCAGGTCTGTAGAAATCTTTGCCTGGATTCCTAGCCCTGGTCCTTTATTCTGCCACTCAACAGCATGCCTCTAACCCTAACCCTCAGGCCATCCTGCTGCCCCTGCCCTCTGTCCAACCTGTGTGGTGGTTTTCATGAGTCCCTTGTAAGCTGTTCTCTCCCACCTAGGATGTCCTCAGTCAGCCTGGAGCTCGCCTTGCCTGTTGGCTGCACCGGGCTAGCAGATGGTTCTAAGTTTCCTTCCTCCACAGGTAGATGACTTGGCACCAAGACGCCTTCCCTGCACTGAAGGCTGCTTTGTCCCTTTCTCTTTAAGTATCTATGTCCCAAAGGAACGGTAGCTGTCCCAGTGTCCTTGGTCAGTTTTCTCCCTGGGGATTGAAGAATTCTTATGTAGATGAGTTACATTTGGCCTGTGTGGGTAGTGGACAGTGCTCCACTGAATAAGCAGGCCACCGACTCCAACTCTTAGGCTCAGAGACCTGTGATTTTTCTAGACTGCTTGTTCTTCCCGATCGTGGTCTAAAGCAGTTTCAGACTAACATAGTTACCTATATAGTAACCCACATATCTAGCCAGCATGGTGTGTGTGTGTGTATGTGTATGTGTGTGTGTGTGTGTGTGTGTGTAAGAACCAAGACAGACTTCCAATTGTCCTGCAAATGCTTTCAAAAAAATAACAAATGACTTTCTCTTTATAGGTATACCTCATCTTTTGCATGGCAAATAGGGCTCTTTTCCATCTTGTCATGTGGGCAGCTAGAATATCAGGAAGTGGGTCAGTGAGATAACTCAGTAGGTAAGGTCCTTTCCACCAAGCCAGGCAAACTGATTGTGGGGACCCACCTGGTTGAAGATGAAAACTCCCCTAAGTTGTCCTTTGCTGTGGCACATGTGTGCCCAAACACACTATAAAAGAAGTGAGTATTTTGAAAAGAAAAACCATATTTCAAAAAGCAATAGTGAGAAAAGGCTGTCTCACATCCCTTTTCAGGGAGAGTTCTATTACCAAGTGGAGAGAGCTGGCGGGGTTAGAACTCAGAGCAGAAGGCTCCATGGAACCCAATCTCAGTTTCAAGCATGTTTGTCAAAAGGAGGAAGGACAATGTACTGCTCTGAACTCCACAGCCTAAACGTGAACCATGGAAGCTGCCATGGCCGACAAAGGAATCTGCTTAATATAAGTACAAGAGGAGTAGGAAAGACTGGCATTTGTATACATATGTAAATAGTATATATAAGAATGTTATTATTAAACATTATAAAAAATTTTCCAAATCCTCCCTATTTTGCTGATAAGCCCTTGATTAAGAAAAGTTACAATATTATCTGTCATCTTCAAAGTCAGAACACAGGAAAGTTCCCCAGACAGGGTTGTTCTCTGCAATGGAGTTTTCTTTGACTCTAGACTTCTGATGCCTGTTTTTTTTTTCTTGTCCCTTTGGGGAGGATGGCAAGTGGGTCCTGGGGTGTTCATAGCCAGGGCGAGGGTGGGCACAGCAGGGACAGACATACTTACCATACCGCTGAATGGAAGAGGAAGGTAGAACCCAGGCCTCTAAGGCCCACTTGTAGGGGGACCAGAGCCTTCCAAGCTCAGCTCTCAGTCTGCACATTCTATTGTGACCAATTGTAAACTGGACAGTGACTTCTGTGGCTTAAGCCCTATGTCACTGGAGTGTGGGATAAAAGCTTCATGATTTCCCAAAGACCAGGGACTGTTACTACACTTTCGTTACTGAGAGCTGCTAATTTGCCATTTGACGGATGGCTATTGCTTCTGTAATCCGAATGCAGCATCAACCCGAAGAGCACACTTAGCACAGGACCCGACACAGGCGTGGACAGATTGGCATGGTTCTTTCTGGGCTTAAAGATGACACGTTAAAGACCTATGTGAAGGACCTGAGAGAAACAAGATGCTGCATGAATTCCGAGATAGATGATAAAGGAAACGGCCTTGTTCTTTTGGGGCGTGGGCGAGCATGTGTTGATGTCTGAAACTGGGCTCCCAGAAAAAGCTAGGCTAGAGCAGGAACCTGAGGTGGGTGAGAGTCGAGGCACTGGGATCCGAAGCCCCATAACTGCGAATTTCATTTTGTTTTTCC
This sequence comes from Ellobius talpinus, assembly GCA_001685095.1. Lineage (NCBI taxonomy): Eukaryota > Metazoa > Chordata > Mammalia > Rodentia > Cricetidae > Ellobius > Ellobius talpinus. The sequence continues at coordinate 12,269 of LOJH01051626.1, forward strand.
TTTCAGCTCTGTGACGAGGGCTCTTGCTACACACAAAANAAAAAAAAAACAAAAACAAAACCCGATGTGGCGCCCAGGGTATTATATAAGCCCCTCGCTTGGCAGGAGGGAAGATAGTCGGGTCTGTGCGCTTCAACCGCCGCAGTCGCAGCAGCCACGGCGCAGCAGCAGCAGCAGCAGCGAGAGCCGCTCAGGTTGATTTAGAACGCGGGTGA
>LOJH01051627.1:2429-12483 GCA_001685095.1 Ellobius talpinus
CCTCCCCTCCTCCTCTTCCTCCCCTCCTCTGCTTCCTCCCCTCCTCCTCTTCCTTCTCCTCTGGCTTCTTTGATTGCAGTATACGTGGTGGTTTGAATGAGGTGTTTCCTGGCCCCAGTGTCTCTTTGACTGAATGACTAAGGTGAATGCAGAAAGGGAAGCGTGTCAATCACCTTTGTATCCCTATGGCAAAACAGCCAAGATAATTAATGTCCGCTGAGTGAAGGCTGGTCTTGAGAGTTCCTGTGGGAAGGTAGCGCATTATGGCAAGAGTATAGCGTGAAGTGAAACTGCTTACCTCAGCACTAGCCAGGCAAGAGGGGGTGGGGGAAGGGTCAAGGTCCCACAATCATCTTTGAGGACATGCCCTCAAAGACCTAAGGTCCCTGTCAGAAGACCCCACCTCACAAAGGCCCCACCACTGTCAAATGGTGCAGTGGGCGAGGGACCAAGCATCAACACATAGGCGGTCAGGAGACACGCAGTTCAGAGCAGGAAGCTTGTGGTAGGAAAGCGTGTTGAAAATGAGTCACTAGCATCTGGGGACAGAAGCCTAATAAGCTTGGTCCTCACAGGGGCCACAGAAGATCCCTGAATTCAGCAAGCTCTGGGAATCTCAGCTGGTGCCATGTGCATGTCCCCTCTCTGTCCACTGAGGACAGACTTCAGTCTGGTTCTGGGTGTGACTTCCTTTTTGCCTCAGAGAAAAAGAGAAGTCCCGTCTCCTGCTCTCCAATCCCAGACCGCCTCCTGCACCCATTCCGCTGAGCACCGTCAGCTTGCTTCAAACTGGATTTTTTTAGGGGGGGGGGCGAGGGTTAGCGACAGGGTTTCTCTGTGTAACTTTGGAGGCTGTCCTGAAACTTGCTCTGTAGAGCAGTCTGGCTTTGAACTCACAGAGATCCACCTGCCTCTGCCTCCCAAATGCTGGGATTAAAGGCGTGCACCACCACCGCCCAGCTCCAACTGGACTTTTTAAAGTCAGATTCCACCTTGTGAGCCATGTATGCTTACACATTTTGTAGCGTTTCTTCGTTTGCATGCTGATTTGGACTGTGTGTCTGACTCTCCTCGAAACTCCTAAGCCCTGGTGTCAAAGTGGAATATGGCCTTTGGGAAATGACTAGGTTTGTGCGTGTATGTGGGGAGTGGGGTGGGGGCTGTCGGGGGTACACTTTAATAGGAGGTTCTCTAACCTAAGCCACCTCCTTTGTACAAAATGGGAGCATTTGAAGCTTGATTTCAGGAATGGGGGTGCCCTGAGGCTGCCCTCCATTTTCTGGGGTGCAGCTCCCACCAGATTATGGACCCAGTAGAACTCAGAGAAGGGCTCAGCATCCGATGGGCAGCCCCTCAGCTGAGCCAGTGGGTAGGGGTATGATATGCTTTGGGCAATACAAGATGGATGCCTTTATAGGGGGAGAGAGTGCTAATACGTCAGGACACTCAGGCGTGTCTACACCAGAAAGCCTGGAGAGCCGTGGGTTTGTGCGTTCTTGTTTGCTCCGCGGAAAGCGGAGACAGGCCACACCTGGCTCATAGACTTTTGCTGAGTCTCTTCCGACTCCAGAGATATAGTGGCCCCTCCTCAGCCATAAAGAGGCTTCTCTGCTCCTGTAGCTGATGCGGTGAGCACCACCCAGGTCTGCTCTGGAGTCTGGCAATGACTCAAAAATCTTTTTCACCCTTTCACAGAGCGCATCTCCCTGGTAGATTTTAAGTAGGCACAGTTAGCAGAACCCGCTGCTTGCGTTTCTGGACCTGAAACCGCCAGAGGTAATTTGGCATCCTGATCACCTTCCTTGGGTCACAACTGCTCCTGTAGCTCGCGCTGCACAGGAAAGCCTGTTTACAGTTCAGCTGGGCGTGGAAGCTCAAGTTCCATCTCGGAGAGGTAATACGACACGGCTAGACCATATAGATGTGTACGTTTTAAAGTTGTTGACGGGGAAGAATTTTGAATCTGCTTATTTTAAAGAAGAGTTATGTGCAGAACAGTTTACATGTGCTCCAGGTGCCCACAGTTTACATGTGCTCCAGGTGCCCCAGGCCCGTGCCTCCAATAGGAAACAGAATCAGTTTCATATTGAACCAGTTTCAAATTGCTAGAAACTAAGGCATAGGGTGCTTAACTTTTACATTTCATTTATTTATTTATCTGCTGGTTGATCAAATGATTTATGGGGTGGGGTATGCATGTGCATGCCACAGCGTGAACACGGAAGTCAGAGGCTATCTGAGGGGGTCGGTTTTCTTCTTCGACCTTGTGGGTCCCAGGGCATCAAGCTTGACGGACGTCTCGTCTCCTCATCACCTGGGTCATTTCACCACCCCAAGCTCAGAATAGTTAATGAAAGTAAGCAATAAAGGCTGGAAGGGCAGCACCAAGATCTCACAGCCATCCTGTCAGCTTCCAGGGTGGCTCTGTTCAGTTTTCTGAGAGAAACAGAAATTAGAAACAGCAATATTTACCCTCTCACAATTCTTCATTAAGTTGGGATATAAGACACAGCGCAGGTGAAATTACAGTAGCCCCCTTTTCGTGGGGGCGGGGTAGGTTCTAAGATCCAAGTGAAGCTCCATGAGAGAGTACCACACACTCTGTATCAGTCAGACATTTCGACCTTGTAACAAATACTTAAGAGAGACAACTAAAGAGAAAGAACTATGTATTTTGACACACAGTTTCCGAGGTGTCAGTGCAGCTGCGGGCTGCGTTGTTTCTGGTTGGTAGTGGCACACCCTCCATGGAAGGGTATAGTAGAATAAAGCTGTTTATCTCACCACAGCCAGGAAGCAGAGGAGACAAGAACACACTCCCAGCTACCTGCTTTCCCCAAATATTGTGATGGCTGAAGTGTCTACCACCTCAATACGCCATCACACTATGAACCCGTCTGTCGTTTTCATCTAAGTTGTTCCATTTCCCAATAAATACTTGGAAGTCAGATTTTGGGGTGAAAAATTGCTAGATCAGAGAAGCTGAGAGGAAACCAGATAACCTTCCTTTTTGGCTGGAGGCCTAGCAAGAGTGAGTCTCTCCATACTGTCCAAACCCAAAAAAGACCATGAATCACTAAGTCCTTTCCTACTCTTTCCTGTGTGTCTCTCTATCCATATTCACGGCTCCTCCATCCTGTCCATGGCTAATTCCTGTCGACTAGGACTAGTTGCTGACTCCACCCCCTGATTCAAGGTTAATTTTACTAGCACAGTCTTGAAGTTTCACAGTGTAATCAAATATCCCACAACACCCATCTATAGATTTATCTGCTGATGAAGACAGAGATCTCATGGTTCAGTTGCATTTTAACATTTGGGCGTCCAGCCCTCAGTACATAAGTCTTTCGTACACTTCATATACAAACCATAGCATTTCTATAAACTTTAGTTTTTCTGTATACATATGGACCAATGATGCCAATTTTAATTTATAAATTAAGCGCAGTAAGAGATTAATAATAGCGACTAATAAAAATATGGTGTCAATTGTAACAAAAGTTACATGAATGAGGTCTCTTGCAATAAATATCCTGTGGTTCACTCACCCGCCTTGTGACTATGTGAGATGACGTAATGCCCACATGATGAGATAAAGAGGTGAAGGACCTAGGCTTCGTGATGAGCAGTAAGGCACCTACCTAAGGGTCACGTGAACTTACGTACTGTCATACCTCATTGTCCCTGATCTGATGGCCAAGATGACTACCAAGTGACATGAACAAGCAGGTAGTTTATGAAGCAAGATGAAGTTTATACACATAGCAAAGGGATGACTCATGTGCTGGTCAGGACTAAATGTTACTATGGAATTTCATTCTGCTGTTTAAAATGGTACGCAGCTTAGAGCATAGTGGTTATTTCTGGAATTTCCCATTCAGTATTCTCAAGCTATAATTGGTCATGGGTAACTGAAACAATGGAAATTAAAAGTGAGTAGGGAGAGGGAACTATAACAAGTAGTATTAATAGTATCAATTAACTTATTACTTATTAATTGACTTTTGAGGCAGGGTCTCGTAGCCCAGGTTGGTCTGGAACTTGCTTTGTAACTGAGCCTGGCCTTGAACCCCTGAACCTCTAGCTTCTACCTCCTAACAGCTGAGATCACAGGAGTGTACCACCACACCCAGCTTTTAAGTGACCGTTTAGAGGAGCTATATTTTATAGTAACCTTTATCAAGAGTAATTGGTCTGCATTGAAAAGGGAAGGCTGTTGCTTCTGGTTAGAGAAGTCAGATTTAGTGGAGGAAGTGAGTAGGAAGTTGGCAGGGGAAAGGAGGCAGGGTATTTCCAGATAGAGAGGAGAGAGAGAAAATTGATGCACTTGGGATATTCCTTTACTCCTGCACACTTTAATTCACTACTGGGAAACCTTCTAGTAGAGAGAGCTTGGCCAAGCCTCTCCAGTCCTAATACAGAACTCCGGAGTGTTGCCTTTGGTTAAGAAATGGGGCAGTTCTGGATTGAAGGCCTCCCATCTGTTTAAGAAGGATGGCTGGGGGTGAAGGACGGGTACTCTTTCCTCAGGCTTCTAGCAAGTAGATCTCACACAGGTCCCTGACTCCCTGAAGCCACTTGGCATCCATTATCTCCTTTGCCATCTTGCGAATGGTTCGCACACTGCACATGGCACTTGGGAGGTAGCCTTAACTGACCTCTTGATGTCTCCAGAAACTTCTGCCGTGCTAGTATAGCAAAAAGATGACTCAGTGGGGTCCAACGACACCCAGGAGGCATTTTGGCAAATTTCCCCCAAAGCTCAGTTTGGTCAGCTTCAGCGCTCTGCCCTGATCCTGGCATTTTAGGAGGGCACAAGATCACCGAGTTATACAGCTCCTTGAAATGTAGGTCCAAACCCAGAAATTCATTTTTCATGGCTGAATATATCCATTGTGCTTCTGGGTGTGTCTCCGCGGCTCTAGGGCATGCCGTAAAAGGCCTGTTTGTATATGCTGGCTGAAAGGATGGAGTGTGGCACAGTTGCTGGTTCTGGGGAAGCAAGGATTAAGAAGCTAAGTTATACAGGGCTCAGCCCAAGGAGCCTGGAGATTCCAGCCATGTGTGGGAGAAGATGGGAAGAGGTGAACAGGAGTAGCTAGAGACAAGACACAGTGAAGGGGAGAGACGCTGTAATGATTCAAACTATCCAATTCAAGCTGGTATGCCTGCCTCTTCAGCTTCTTGCCACAGAAACCAGCATAATGGCTTCTGTTTATAGGTCTCCTCTTCTCCATTGACCTCATGACTGGCCCTGGTACTTCCCTAAGCTGCCTCTCAGGCCATAGGATGCCCCATACCCCCTGGGAACCAGGGACCTATTAAGAACATTTTTTCAGGTCATGATCTGTGGGCCATATCATAACTACATAATGACCTATCATGAGCCAGGATCCTACCTGAGGCCGGTGGCCATCATTCTAAATCCCGTTACCACTAGCTCGCTCCTTGTGCATTCCACCAGAGACTTTCTCCTCCAGACTTTCAGATAAACCAGTCAGATGAAACTAAACTGAAGGTGGAGGCGGAGCTAGTGGGCAACAAAGGTGCCTGATAAAGCCTCTGGACATACAACATGTCCTCTTGACATATTTAAGGTTAAAGTGAACCCTGAGAGTCTGCTTTCTCAGGTAGCCAGTGTTTGGACCGGAAGTACAAACTCAGTGAAATTAAAGAGTAGGTTTGAGGCTAGCTGGCCCTGTGACAAGGAGTTTGACCATGGTCTCACAGCTAGCTGAATGGCAGATGTAGGATTTGGATGGAGGCCATGTGGTCTGGGAGCTCGTGCTCAACCACAGTGCTGTCAATTACAGCAGAAAGAACTGCTGTTGGGAAGCCAGGGAAACCCACTCAGAGCTCTGGCTCTGCCAATATTAGTTGTGTGACCTCGGCATGGTAGCTAGACTGTGTGTGTGAGATAAGTGTGTCTTTGTAATGAGTGTGGTTAATGTATACCCACTTTACCCATCTCTGGGATAAGTGTGACACTGTGTATCAATCCAGGTTGTTTGAGGGTTAGATAAGATAATGATTATGGAAACACTAAGTACTATGTCCAGTAAATAAATGGATGGTGAATAAGTATTAATATCCCTTTTTATTCTTAAGTCATGACTGGTCATTGTGTTGTTATTCTGTTCTGGATTTTCCATAGCTGCTCCTACCTGAATTATTCTGCATGGATAGAGTCAAGAAACTAGAGAACACAAGCAAAGTCTTACTTGTAGGTAGGATGACAATCAGAGCCGGCATCCCGTCAATGTTGGCCTTGAGACTGCATTGCTAGAACAAAGTCCTTGAGACTGGCGACTTTGTGAAGAAAAGAGGTGGATTTAGTTTCTGGTGTTAGTGGCTGAAAGGTGAAGATTGCGTAGGTCCATCTTTTCAGCCTCTAGTGAGGGCCTGCTGGCAGCAGCCCAACAGGGCAGACAGCTCGTCCAGTGGAGCAGGTGACAGGGACAGGTAACCCTGCAGATGGGAGAGATCAAGAGCAGATAGCAGGCTTTGTACCAACCTGCTCTCACAGCAACCAATCTAGCCTTAGGAGACCTAACCCATGGACTCTTTCTGAGGACGTAGCCTATGTGATCTAATCCCCTTCCACCAACCTCAAGAGGCTCCACCCCTGAAGGTCTTATTATCCTCAGTACAGTTCTCTGCAGACCCAGCTTCCTTCGGGGGCAAGCCGTATCTAGATGACTGCAGGCCGTACGCTCTGGCGCCACGCACTGGTTGTAGCAACAGGGACATATGTCCACCCATATTGGTCCTTGGATGCTCTCGGCCTCCTCCAGTGAGTGTCTCCCTGACATGCCAAGCATCCTGTTTGGTCCACAGAACCCTAGCTCAGGGCAGGCTTTCAGGCCACTGCTGCAGGGCTGTGGCTGTTGTCTATGCTGAGCACTCAGTGCCTCTTCTGCTCTTGTTAAACATCCAAGATCTGACCATTGCAGGGCAAAATGACCAGAGGAGCTGCGCTGTGGCTCTCGGCTGAGTATGCTAATCACTGGGGAGAGGGCCAGCAAAGCAGGATGTACATGCTGGGCCTTCTGACAGCCTATTCAGTGATGAGAGAGAGAAAAAGAGAATTTTTCTTGTCTGTTTTTCCTCTCTTCTTCCATCTCCTTTCCCCCTCCTCTCTCCCTCCATCACCTCTCCTCCTCCCCTCTCCTCTCTCCCTCCATCACCTCTCCTCCTCCCCTCTCCTCTCTCCCTCCATGATCTCTCCTCCTCCAACCTCCTCTCTCCCTCCATAACCTCTCCTCCTCCCCTCTCCTTTCTCCCTCCATCGCCTCTTCTCCTTCCCTCTTCTCTCTATTCCCTTCACCTCTCCCCTCCCCTCCCCTTACTTCTCCTCTACCCCTCTCCCCTCTTTCTCCCTTGCCTCTCCTCTTCCCCTCTCCTCTCTCCCTCCCTTGCCTCTCCTCTCCTCTTCTCTCCTGCTCTCCTGTCTTCCTCCCCTCTCCTCACTCCTCCCCTTCCCTCCTTTCTTGTGACCTCCTAAGAGAAAGGGTAACATTTCCAGACCTTTAGCAAAGCTGGAAAAGTCCAAGTTTACGAAAATATTATTCCAAATGGATCTGGGAGATAAAAATCACTTTTCTGTGGCTTAAGTAAAACTGCCTGTGGCCTCTGGACCATGACTGCTTGCAACGATAAAGGCCTGTTCTTGAAAACACCCTACTGTAAATTCTGTCAGTCGTGGGACCACCCAGCCACATTCACACTTACTGGCTGTCTGCAGGCTGTTGGCTTTGATCGGGTCTCTTTGGAAACATGGCTGCAGTTTCCCATGAGCTGGCCCTTGGAGCTGGGAAACACCTTGACAGTCACATGGGTGCTGTGCCGTGCTGTGCAGCACAATAGGCTCCTTTGGAGCTGTCGCCAAGCTTCATCCATTTTGTTATGGGCCCTTGAGAAACGACTTCTGGGCTTCGGCAGACTTGGCTAAGGGCTTTTTATGATCCATTTTTCTCACACTGTGTTCAGAGAGAAACACCCACCTAAGATCATTCATACATAACAACTGCACAACTGAGCATTCCTCATGCATAAACTTTAGCTTTCCCGAATATCCTGTAGGAGACCAAATTTACAGATGGCAAAAATGAGACTGGGAGGCATTGGTTGTCTTGCCTAGTGATGAGCCATAGTGGGTGCTTTCTGGGTGGTGGTCTGCCTCCAACACTCCTGTGTGGAACAGAGGAATCGTGAACGTGACAGCGAGCAGTTCAGGGGAAGTAGAAATCATTTTCAATGATTTTCACTGCTTTCAAAAGGAAGATCGGGGCCCAGAAAGATGTAAAGTAGTAAAGAGTACTGTCTACTCTTCCAGATGGCTCCCTGTTCAATTCCCAGCACCCACATGGTGGGTCACAAATATCTGTAACTTCAGTCACAGGGGATCTGATGCCCTCTTCTGGCCTTACTGGGCACTGCATGCACATGGTACACAGGCATACCTCCAGGCTAAACACACACAAAATAGAAATAAATAAAATCTCAAAAAAGGTTTTTGTAACAGGGAAGGCTGATTACCTTCGTATCCCCAATAACTTGAAAAGCTAAGAATGAGAAATGCCAAGCTTGTATGTGTTGATTTACCACTACTTTCTAAGAACCAGGAGAGAGGCTGGGGGATGGCTTTGTGGTTAGAGCTCTTGTTACCATGCCCATGTGAGAAGCATAGTCTGGATTCTCAGAACTCACATAAATGCCAGGTGTCCATGGCAGCTCTAGTGCTGGGAAGTCAGAGGCAGGGGATTGCCTGGGCAAACTGACTAACCCAAAGGGCCATGTCACTGAGCTCTGAGTTCACGAGAGACCCTGCCTCATGAAGAAGAGTGACTGAGGAAGACTCTAGATACCAGCCCTCAGCCTCCACCCCCATATGTGCATGCACACTCTTGCACACATATGGGCACATCATCCCATGAGAACACGCAAACACATTTGCATAACCATATATGCACGTGCACATGCACACAGGAAGATTAAGAAAAAGAATGGGGGAAGGGCTTAGAAATTCAGTAGTTTTTCCAAAAGTTTATGTCTCAAGATTTTGTCATGAAAAGAATTTCATCAGTGCTCCAGGGGCAGGGACAGAAGGGCTGTGAATTTGAGGCCACCCTGAGCTACCTATAGAGACCTTGTCTTTAAAAATGTTTTCTGTGATCAAATAAAGTTCAGAATATAGACTTGGGTGGTTAACCAGGTATTTGCTGTGGGGTTGTTGGGGTTTTTCAACAGTGTGCTGTAAATGCCAAGCAGCCGGTTCTCTGGAGAGGACCCTCTCCTCCGCAGTATCAGCTGACTGCTGTGGTGTAAATACTCCCGTCGTGGACGGCTTCTAGCCATCGACAGGGTACTGCTAGCCACGACAGACAGGGATGCCAGCAGCATGCTGTTTTCCAGCACGTCCACAGAGGAATGACAAACACATTAAATGGAAGGACAAGAGCGTATGCATGTTAGCGCTCTATGACTGTAACAAATTGCCTGGCATTGTCAGCTCAACTGCGGGGAAAGTCTGTTTTAGATCACAGCTTTGGAGCTGCTTTCAGCCCATGGTTGAGGGGGTTCGTTGCTTTTGGGGTTTGTGGGGGAAGAAGATTTATTAACCTCATGACTAGCAACTGCAGAAGAAGGAACAGGAGTGAAAAGAAAAGAAGGAAGAGGAAAAGAAAGAGGAAGGGGGAGAAGGAAGAAGAGGAGGGTAGGCCCTATCACCCTCTTTGAGGACATGTCTTCAATGACCTAAACCTCTTACTAGCCTCTACTTCTTAAGGTTCTTCTTCTTAAGGCCAACTCCTAGTAGCACTGTGCTGGAGACTGTAGTGGCATTTCACTTGTATTTTAACAACAACAACAACAAACCACTTGCCTGAGGATGAGAAAAGTAAAACACAGCTGGCCAGCCTTATAGACCTGGCAGCAATAACACATGCCTTTAATCCCAGTAGCCACACTATCTTGCCATAGAAACCAGGTGATATTTAACCCCTGACTTCAAACTTTACTACAGAGCTACAGTACTGAAAACAGCCTGGTATTG